>ML991892.1:0-40683 GCA_010094025.1 Viridothelium virens | reverse complement strand
AAAGTTAAAGGGGTTAAAAAGGCTGATTAAAAAATATCTTAGGTAGGAACTTTATAGCACTTTAAGCTAAAGGGCGGAAAATTGCCAGCAAAAGCAATAATATAGCTCCTACATTTTATAAGTCTAAGTAAAGAGTACTTTTTTAAGAGGGTGGTAATAAGTAAGGGGAGATAAGTGTTACGACCCAGCCACGTCAAGGCTGAACGCCATCTCCTTTGTACTTGCTGCAAGCGCTCCACAGACAGGTCGTAACGAGTAAAGGTCACGTGACTGATTAGTGGTGATAAACCACAGATCAGGGTAGAGCGATCTAGGGTGATCACCCACGGATCACAGGTTATCACACTGATCAGTAATGATTAACTCAAGATCAGTAAAGATCTGATCAGAAGGATAACAGCTGTGATCAAGGAAATTACAAGTATATATATGTAGGAGGAAACCAGCTTAACTAACTTCCTCACATTTTATTACTTTACTGTATTATACTAAAACTGTATCTACAGTTAGTTACAAGCCAAATTAAATAAGCCCTTATTTATTACCAAGTTGTTTAAAGCTTAGTAACCTTTTTTATATTATTAGATCCTTAACACTCCGCTCTTACGTGAAAAACCCTAAGACCCTTCTATGTACCTGCTACAAGCTGTGCTTATACTAGGGGGTATAAGCTTATAACATAATAAAACGCCCTTAAGGATGAGTTAATTAGGATCCACTCCGCGGCCGGAGTCCTGCACTAAAGCCCTATTAAAGGAAGGCAAGGTGGGACAACCCAACAAGTACTTTGGGGAAAAAAGCAAGTTAAAAGAATAGCTGTGCTAAATCCAACTTTACTTCTTATTTAAAAGAATTCTAGACAATTAATAGACCTTAGTAGCCTTATTATACTTAAGAGGACAGGCCCAGTACTAAATAAAACCCAAATTAACTTTATATCTTAATAACTTAGAGGACCCTAACAGTCTCTTTATAAGATTCCCTTAATTTAAAAGAGAGCTTAGACAAATTTTTAGGATCTTTAACAAAGTTAAGATAGCAGAGTAAGCAGTTTAAAATCTGGTACAAAAAACTTTAACAGCGGATTACGCAGCTAAGTTCCAAAAGTATTCCAATAAACTGGAATAGAATAATAAAGTATTACAACCCATATACTAAAGAGGACTTAAGAATAATGTTAAGGATGAGCTAATGCGCTATAGCGGCTTTATTAACACATTGTGAGAACTTATTAATGCCTTAATTAAACTGGATAATAAACTTTACGCAAGGCGTATAAAGAGGCGATTAGCCTTATACATTCCAGCAGGAAGAATGGGAGGAATTACTTAACATTATAATAGTAGCAAACTAATGGAAGGAGTCCAATACTCCAACCTTGCGCAGAGTAAGAAAAAAAGAGGTGCTTAAACAAAAAAAAAGTGCTATGCTTGTGGAAAACCAGGGCATATAACAAGAAACTATTAATCCAAGAATAAGGTGGATTGTAAAGAAGAATTTAATATGGCAACCCAAGTCCATTTAGGAGAAAATAAAATTATTATTAACAAACCAATAAGTGATAATAATACTAGGAACTTAAATGTTTTCCAGTATTAGACAATTAACAATAAATCTGATGCAGAGGAAGAGAGTGCTTTATGGGAAGAAGTTACTAACCCTGCAAATAGCCAAAAGGACTTATAATCACCCACGTATATAATCTAAGGGAAGGAAGCGACTTAAAAGGGGCATAAATATTACACATACTTGGTATCTAGAACAGAGGACCACCCAGATTATTAACTTTTAGGATAATGCTTGTTACAGGAATGTGATGTTTATAGGGCAAGTGTGAGCGTGAAGCCTGAGCTTCTACCAACCATGTGGGATTAAGAACAAAAGAATTTCTGATATTAGAAAGAAGTCCATAGACTCTCACAACATCCCGACCACAATTGGATAATTGGATGGGAGGAATGTCAAGATAATAAATGCAAAAAATATTAATAGGCAAAAGAATAACATAAGCAGAAATTACATTATAAGTTCTAACACTTTATAATGTGTTGGGCAAGGGACTGTGAATTCCACTAAAAGCAAGAGGGGGATTATAGTCAACTAAACAAAAAGTTCTGCAGAGAGAAAGAAATCTGCCTATATCACAGAGTAAATAGTAGTGTAGCTTTGGGAAGAAGTTAATCTAAACAAGGACTATGCCTAAAACCACCCTACAAACTACTTATGTGCCAAATAACAAACTGGCTAAGATGTGTTAGCACTGTGTGTGTTAAACACTGCTAAGAGCAAGCGGACTATTATACGAAATATTAATGCAATAACCTAAATTGCTATAAATATCGCCTGGATTATAAGGATATAAAACTGGAATAGCAAAAGTGCTATAAAACCGCCAGGAAAATGAATAAAGAAGAGGGAAAAGTTGACAACTTCTTATAAAGGGGTTATAAATAAGTTGTAATATAACATCCCCTAATAAAGCAATAACAGGATTATTTAAGATTAAGGTTAAGATTAAAAACCAATAAGTTAAAGCAATAATTAATAGTAATGCATTAGTAAACATAATAGCAGCAATAACCACTAAAAAGATTGGACTTAATACCAAGGAAAAGGAAAAGCTATATAGTTTATATAGAGCTACCAGACCATAATTTGTAGGACAAAGATAAGTGGATATTAAAATAGAACTTATTTCCATAATTACGTAAGGGCATACTAAGGAAATCCAACTTGATATTATAAATCTAATTAGGTATAATATTATACTTGGATTACTGTGGTTACAAAATTATAACCCGGATATTAATTAAGAAATGGGGGAAATTACATTCTTTAGGTGCAAATACGGCATTATATGGGACCCTAAAGGGGCAGAGAATTGCTTTAGGGATAAGATAAGGATGAGCTATGGTGTGGCTTTAATGTTGACAAATAAGGATGACTAAAAAGGACAAACTGGATCCGGCATATCTAACACTTTAATAAAGGTAGAAGGTTAACTAAGGGATAACGCAGAGCGTAAGGACGCTGAACTTACAATAATACCTCTTAAATATAAAGAGTATTTACTACTCTTTAAAAAAGGGAGGGCAGAAAAAGCACTGCCTCCGCACTAACTGTGGGACTATAAAATAAAATTGGAGCTAGGGAAGCAACCTACTTTTAGACCTTTATATCCCCAGTTATAAAGAGAACTAAAGATGCTTTAAGAATAGCTAGGAGAAAACCTTAGGAAAGGATTTATCTAAAAGTTAGAGTTTTTGGCAGGATATCTTATACTTTTTGTTCCCAAGAAGAATAAAAAACTGCGACTATGTGTTAATTACTAAAAACTTAACGCTATTATGGTTAAAAATAGGTATCCATTACTTAATGCAGCAGAACTAAGAGACTGCCTAACCGGAGTAAAGTAGCTCACATTATTAGATTAAAGAGATGCCTACAATTCTATCCGCATAAAGAAAGGTGAGGAATAAAAAACTGTATTTAGAATAAAATACAGACTATTTAAATCCTTAGTAATGCTGTTTGGATTAATAAATGTACCTACGACCTGTTAGGAATAGATTAATAACATATTACAATTATATCTAGACATCTTTATAATTGTATATCTTAATAATATACTAATTTACTCTAAAATAAAGGAAGAATATGTAAAACATGTAAAGATAATACTGGAATATTTAAGGAAAAGGAATCTTAAATTATTACTAAAGAAGTATATTTTCCACCAAAAATAAGTAATATTCTTAGGATATGTAATAAGAAAAGATTAAATTTAAATAAAACCAGAAAAAATATAATCAATCTTAATATAGCTAAGGCTAACAAATGTTAAGGGGGTTTAGAGTTTCTTAGGATTTATAAACTTTAATTAATAGTTTATCCCTAAATATTCCAAGAAAGCAAAATTACTTACAGACCTTATAAAGGGTAAGTAATTATTTACATAAGAATAGCCACAAAAAAAAGCCTTTAAAATTATTAAAAAAGAAATTGCAAAAGATTTAGAACTAATAATCTGCAACCTAAAGTTACCACTAAAGCTTAAGACGGATGCTTTAGATTTTGCAATAGGCGCCTGCCTACTGCAATGGGTAGATGGGAAGTAGAGACTGATAGAATACTACTTAAGAAAAATGACTCCTGCTGAACTAAATTATAACATCCATAACAAGGAATTGCTAGCAATAGTAGCAGCAATAGAGCACTAGAGAGCGTATATAAAAGAAACGCCCAAACTGGATGTCTATACCAACCACAAAAATCTATTAATATTTATAATAATAAAATAATTAAATTAAAAACAAGTTAGATAGGCAGAACTCCTTAAATAATACAAATTTATTATACATTACGCACCAGAAAAAGAAAATAGAAGAGCAGATGCTTTAAGTTAATAAGAAGACTATTAAGGGAATAAAAAAGTGTACCAAGCAGTGTTCAAGAAAAAGGATAACAGCACTCTTAAAAGCACTTCCCAAGAGTTTAGATTAATTTTTAACATCTTGGAAGATAAGGACAAATAATTCCCCATTGTTACTTAAAAACTACAAATTCTGAATAATAAAGTTAACTATTATATTTAAAGATATCACAACAAACCGCAATATGGACATCCTAAAGTTGCATAGATATTTAGGAATATATCTCAAAACTGCATTTTTAATAATATAAAGCAAAAGGTCCAGAACTATGTGGCAAAGTATAATTACTGCAAAAAAAACAAGCACAGTACCCAAAGAAGAAAAGGCACCATCCAACCAATTTAAGCACTAATAAGGCCTTAGGAGCAGATTATAATAAACTTTATTATAGACTTGCCTGCGTTAAAGCACCCAGTAACCAGAGAAGTCTACACAGCAATCTATGTAATAATATACAGACTAACAAAATATATAATACTAATCCCATTTAACAAAAAGTATGGGATAAAGGAAACAGCATAAATACTCTTTAAAAGAGTAATATTATACTTTAGATTACCTATCTTAACAATATTAGACTAAGATAAAAGGTTTATAGCCAAATTCTTCCAAATGTTAATAGCAAACTTAGGGACCAAAACCAAGTTATCAATAGCGTATCACAAGGAAATTAATAAACAAACTAAATAGATAAACCAATTACTAAAACAATTCTTAAGACACTACATTAATAACCTACAAAATAATTGGGTATTATTATTACTTATAGCATAGTTATGTATTAACACCAGAGAATCCAGTATAACCAAGTTTGCACCCATCCAAGGACTAACAGGGTATATACCACTACTAATTCAACCAATACCTATTAAAGTTACGTCAGCACTAAGAGAAGATCATAAAAAAATAATAAAAATAATACACAATAAGATAGCCAAAAATATTAATAAAAGAAATAACAGTTTAATTTAAAGTAATAAAAAAGTAAACAAACCTTAACTAAAGAAGGGGGATAAAGTATATTTACTTATAAGAAATTTAAAAACAAAAAGACCTTATAAAAAGCTTAATGCGGTAAAGGTTAGTCCATTTATTATTAAAGAGAAGAAAAATAAAGTTAATTATAAGTTAAACCTTCCGCAGGATGCTTAAGTCCACCCAATATTTTATTTATTTTTATTAAAATTAATAAATAAAAACATATTATGCGCAGAGATATTCAGCTATAAGTCAGAAGAGGAATATAAATTTAAAGTAAAAAAGATCCTACAAAAAAAAAACAGAAAATACTTAATAAAATAGAAGGGATACCTAAATTTAAAAAATACTTAGGAAATAAGGATTACACTAGCTAAGTGTGGAGAAAAAATATAATAATACCAAAATTTAAGGAGGAAAACACACTATTAAAAAGAATGTAATTAAGTTAAAAATTAGTGGGAAAGGAGGTTAATTCCTTTATTAATATATCCCACGCAATTCTGGGAATAGTATAAAAAAGGTCTTACTCCTTAAGTAAAGTAACCTCCTTAGGTTTTCCTTCCTTAAACTTAAGGTTTAGAATGTTTTAAGTCTTATTAAAAGCTAAAGACTGTTAATGTTTATAAAGGAACTCCAGTTATTTCTACAAATAATTAGTCTTAGCTATGGATTTTATTATTTTATCCCAAACCCAATTTATCTCATGGTTAATTTTGTTAAAGTTAACCTCAGAAAAGGCTAGATTGCAAGGACAGTTTTTTCTTACACACTCTAGGCACCTTTGAGAGTTAGGACTGATACAGCAGTCCAGTTTTTAACACACACAATTGCGGTAAGGACGCATTATAATAAAAGCCTTATAGAGTTCAGCAATAAGACGGTAATAATAAAGTATGGAAGAAGCGGGAATGCGGGCAGAAGCTATAACAGTTAAATACATTATTAGCTGCTATATATACTACACCGGAGCAACTGTCAGGCCGACAGTTAAAAAGGGGAGAGGTAATGTTACAACCCAGCCATATTAAGGCTGAATGCCATCTCCTTTATACTTGCTGCAAGCACTCCACAGACAGGTTGTAATAAGTAAAGGTCACATAACTGATTAGTAATAATAAACCATAGATCAGGGTAGAGCAATCTAGGGTGATCACCCACGGATCACAGGTTATCACACTGATCAGTAATAATCCACTCAAGATTAGTAAAGATCTAATCAGAAGGATAACAGCTGTGATCAAGGAAATCACAAGTATATATATATAGGAGGAAACCAGCTTAACTAACTTCCTCGCGTTTTATTACTTTACTGTATCATACCAAAACTGTATCTACAGTTAGTTACAAGCCAAATTGAAAAAGCCCTTATTCATTACCAAGTTGTTCAAAGCTTAGTAACCCTTCTTACATCATCGGATCCTTGACACTCCGCTCCTACGTGAAAAACCCTGAGACCCTTCTACGTACCTGCTACAAGCTGTGCTTATACCAGGGGGTATAGGCTCATAACAATAAGGAATACCTTAGCACTAATATAATAAAGGTTATAGATATAAATAAGCAATTAATATTATATTTATAAGACTAAAGCTCCGCACAAAGGGGCTATAATATTATATTAGCATATCCTTTAATTATTATAAGGATTAAACTAGGCCGCACCTAATTAAGTAAGTTATTATAAATCCTAAGTAAAACCTATTAAAGTAAAGCATCCCAAAACTTATTTATATTATTAAGGTTTTTAATAAAAATAACCAAAATATAAGTAAATAAAAGGAGTAATTTAGCAAAAATTATATTAATAAAACTTTATAGGCTTAGGTATAACTATAAAATAGGAAATATCTAATTATAATAGCAAGTTATTATAATATAGCTTAGGGGAATTAAAGCTAAAAAATCCCTATTAGCAAATATAATTGGATGGTTAGCTTTAATAATCTAATTATTAACTTGCATATTAGCAACACTACCTAAGCACCTACGCCAGAAGTTATTATGAGGATAAACTTATTATAAAGCCATATCCTTTGCTTAGCTTTTAAGGAAAAAAATAATAAAAGGGTCTTAGCAGTGCGGGTTAATAAGTTTATAAATTACTTAAAAGAATTAATTTATATTTATAATTATGCAGTTTTTAGCTTTAATTAATTATATCTATAAGATGTGGTTATAGGGCGCTATTAGATAGGGTATAAGGGCAGCAAAGAAGTATAAGTAAGCACCTCTAATATATGCTATTATACTTAAATAATCCTATTTATGCTTAAAAATAATATAATTTGTTAGCTTAATTATTAGAACCTATTAAAGATTATTTAATCCAGCCATACTTATAATATAATAAGTAAAACTCCGCATAATAAAAATAATAAGGTATTATTTATTAAGAAATAATTACAGCATAAAGGCTAAGCAAAAGTTAGACTCCATAATCTTATATTTAAGCTAGGTAATATACAAGGAGCTTACACTTTAGATTAGGGTAATATTTAACACTTAATTTATATTTTTTAAATTAAAGGCTGCTATTATTTTAAACCTAAGCACTTTGTGCTAATAATTTTTTTATTAAATTAATTAATTAAAGCCTAAAAAAAGGCAGGTGTAACTAAAAATAAGCTTTTAAACCGCATTAAAGTTTTACTGCTTTTATATTTTAATTAATTATTACTTTATTTTTATAGTTAGTATTAAATTAAAGCTGCTTAATATTTTCTTGCGCCTATTAACTTATAATGGGTAGTGGAATTTTATTTTAAAGGTTTAATAATAAAAACAGTCTAAAAAAATAATTACCCACTAACCTTGCGCAGAGCTCTTAAAAAAGCTAATCCTTTAATTTAGGTTTAAGGATATTAATTCTCACCCTTTTAGTAATAAAAATATTTATTATTATCTTTACTTCTGTTAAAGAAATTATAATAATATGCAAGCATAAACCTGGTTGGCCTGCTTATCCTAATAAAAATAGGTGGATATTAATTTACTTGCCTTTAAATTAACTCCAGTTTATAATACTTTTAATAGGCTTTTCTTATTTATTAGGCTTTAGGGTGCTATTTAATTAAGAATTTTATATTATATCCTTAGCCTTTAATATAAAAAGGTCTGTCTTTTTTATAAGTTTAGCTGTATAAAAATTAAAATATTTTAAGAATTATGCTATTATTTAAACTGTGTTTACGCCTTATAAATAAAAGTAATATTAGCTGGTACTAAAACAAAACTTAATATTAAAAGTATTTAATATTTAAAACTTTTAACTCCTAAATACTTATAAAAAAATTCCAAGTTAATTATAAATAATATATAAGACAGTTAACTTTTTACCCTTATCTTTAATCCTACACAGTATGCAGGAATATAGGCCAGCCTTCTTAAGGTTTAGGGCAGAATTTTATTGCTTTATATATTTTTAAAAGACACAAAATATTTTAAGTTATACGCATAAATATTACATAGTCTCTTACCCAAGACTAAGGAGTTAATATAAGCAGTATTTTAGTAAATATATTATCCATTCTTAAAAATATTGGCAATTTAAGTAGCTAACTTTAATACATTTTTAATTACTGCACTTTAGCATATTATATTTAATCTAGCATACCAATAATTATAATTATTTATAATATGTTATTTTTTAAAAATAATAGCAGTAAACCCACATAAGGATATAAAAGTGCCAGCCCTAATTATTAAAGTTTAAAAGAACCTCTTTACCTAGTTTGCATAATTAGCATATAAATCTAGCTTTAAGCTAATAGGTACTTTAAGAAGGCAAAATAGTATTACTTAAATAATTTATAAGCTTATTAATAAGGTTTAGCTAAATAACTTTTTTAATATAAACCAGTTAGCCTTAGCTTTTTATATCCAAAATATTAGTTATATTATTAAGGCCATACTAGCTTAACTGCTCACACATTACACCCCACCTTTAACCAGTTGTAATTTAGAAGAGCCTATTTCGCATTATTATAATTAATTATATAAACAGTTTTATAAATAAAATCGCAGTTATTTTTTCCTTTATTATCTCTGCAATAATTAATTAAAAGCTAATATACACATCTCTTCCTTTGTTATTAAATAGGACTTTTTCCACTCCTTTTTTAAGCTTACGCCAGTTATAATAAGTGCTTATGGAATACTGTTTAACTATTTTATATTAATAATTATATCTAATACTTATCCTATAAGACCTATGCATAAACCTTAGCTATAAAAAGAGGACTGTCTTATGGAAATAAAAGCATCCTATAATGCTAATATTTTTAATCCCATAAGTTCCTTTTGTAAGCCTTAATTATAAAAAAAGCAGATTACCTGGATGGTTTTTTTGTAAATAATAAGCCTATCCCCTTTAAAAGTTGCTAACAAATTTCCTTAAGGTAATTATGGATTATTTAAGTTATAAATAAATTTAAAACCTTGCATATCTTATAATAAACATATTTTATATATGTTAGGATACTAGTATATTTACTTATTACATTTTATATTAGCCTTGGAGAGTATTATAAACCACTTTAATTAATAAAACTTCTTTATTAGCACCTTTTTTATTATAAGGTTTTAGGCTGTCCTGCCCCATAAGGTAGGCTGTTATACTAGGCTTATTATTATTAATGCAAAATTTTATAACTAATTAAGCTTTATCTTTATAAAGATTATGCAAGATATTTATTCTCTTTTATTAATTTATTATAAAGATATGGATTACTAAAAAGTAATTTTAGGATAGCTATTTACTTATAAATTTAGCCTAATTAAGTAATATTATTTACACTGTGTTATATTTGGGCCTGCTATTGCAGCTTATTTTTGTTTTTGCGCTTTTCCCACCTAATTAATAAGTTATTAATGCATTTTTTAAACCCATTTTTTAATTATTTTAATAAAATTAAAGATATAAATAATATGTAAGCTTAATAACTTAAAATAATTATTATTAATAATAAGATATAATTCTTTTTTAAATAAGGATAAACTTACGCGCTAAAGTTTTGCTCCAGCTTATTAAGGTGTTTATTTTTATTAATTTAATTATAATATTATAAAGCAGTGTATATATTATTAAAATTGCAAATTTTTATTAATTTATAAGCCCTTTAATAAAATATTAGGCTGAGTTTTATTTACTTACTAATTCTTAAGTTTAGTAACCTTCTATTTTACATCCTAATAATCAGAATTAAGCATATTAATATTATGTATTTAATCCTAAGTATTTATGCTTAGCATAAATAGACGCGGCTGCGGAACTATATTGCTTGCCTATAGGGCGCTTTAATAACCAGCAGGTATAAGTACAGTAATATTAAAATAAATAAGTAATAATTTTAATATTGGTTTTAATATTACAATAAAATTATTTAATAACAGATTGCTTATATATTCTTCCTAAGTCTGATTAATATTAGCAATCCGAAATATTATTATAAAGGTATTTAAAATGCTCTTATTTTTATTACATTTTAGGGAATTTTTATAGTTTTGCTGCAGCAGCTTTATACAGCAGAGCTAATAAATAACTAAAGTTAAATAAATCCAGTAATAACATCTTAGCATTAATGCAAAGCTTGCTCCTTTGCTTAATTCTTATAGAGGATTTACTTAATGCTATTTAAGGGCTGATATCTTATTTGGGATGTGTTTTAGATTCCATTATTTAAATTATCGCCTTAGTTGGCGCTACCCTTAATATTAAAATAATTAAAAAACTCTATGCAGCGCAGCTTATAACCAATATTAAATGCTGTTATAATATTAAACCTTATTATGTGCTAATTTAAGACTTAAAGATTCTCTTATTATTATCGGCTTTTATTATATTTGGGGTTGTCCTAAAAGCTTTTTTTAATAATAATATTTAGATTATCTTTTTATTACTGGGAAAGGCGCAAACTTAATATTTTTGATTATAAGAAGCTTACTTATAGCTATTTTATATAATTATGCTTTATTAGGCTCCCCTGCTACTTTTCTTACCCATAGCTATAGCCTTCTTTGTATTAATTGCATTTAGAATGGATATAAAGTTGCTACTTAATATGCACTAAGCTTATAGCACTAGAATTAGTTATTATTAATAAATTATAAATAATTATAAAATTAAATTTATAAATATTAAACCTTTTAAGCCGGGCTTAGCAATAAATTATATAATATTAAGAATATTATTAAATAGAATTACAAAAATATTACCTCCCTTAAGAAGAAGCTTACTTATGTATATAAATATATCCAAAGGGCAAGCTGTATATTAAAAGGTATTTTAAAAGGATAAATATAATTAGGAACCCTTTAATACCTAAGGGAACTCCTTTAAAATAATAACACACATATAAGTTAACCCTATTTATAGCTAAAGATTATTTTATTAATGGGCAATCCTAAACATGTTTATTATTAATATATGCAGCTGCAGGTTAACATAAGTTAAGCAGATGTATCCACAAAACCTAACAATAAGCTGTCCAAAGCTTTAGCAATATTAAGTATGTATAAAGACAGCTTTTAAGGAGAGTTTTACTTATGTATGCAGGAACCACCTTAAGCAACTTATAGCTTCTGCTTATATTAACTGCTAAATTAAAGGGATCTTTTTTTGTAGCTCTTTTAGCTAATTCCAGCTTAGATTTTAAGCAGCTATTATCTGTTAAGGAATCTTAGCTTATGTATAAAAAAGAGTATTTATTATAGTTTAATTTAATAAGTTATAAATAAAAAAGTATCTGGCCTAAGCTTATTACTTAAATTAATAATAATGCTGTGTTAATAAAATATTAAGTATTCTTTAGGATTAAATAAATTAATTTATTTAATACCTTATATAAAGTTATGGAATTAATTATATTTATCTTTTATGGTGCCTCTAAAGGCATCCTTTAATAATATTAAGGTTAAGTAGGGAGGCGGACTTTTAAGGTTATCCTTTTTAAAGACTTTATTTTTACTTTCGCGATTCTTTAAGGCGCTTTCTTAAAGCTATTTTGCTGTTTTTATTTAATTATATTAATAAGCAATTAATTTTAATGTAGGTTTAACTTCTTTAATATTTATAAAATACTAAATAGGATTAGTTTAGGAGATAACTTTATATAGAGTTATATACTAACTACTCCTTACTTAGCGGTTAAAAAGGGCTATTATTAGATTTCCAGTAATAAATAATATTTTTATATTAGATTAAGATATACATACTTATGGGGCATAACAGTATTAGCTGCTTTACTTTTTTAAAGACAGTTTATTATTAATACTTAAATAATATTTTAGCCTTTCTTTATGGGTTTATATTTATTTAATTTTTGGTTGGCAACAACTAAATATCTTATATAATTAACCCTCAGCAACCTTGTTTTAACCTAACGCAAACCTATAACCCCTTATTAATTATTTTCCTTAAAAAAAGCACTATAACCAATACGCATACCTCCTAAGATTAATTATGTTTATTATTATATATATTACTTAAACCATCAGCATAGCTAATAGCCTTTAGATAATGGACATACCCCAGATATATGCGCTGATTGCCAGCAGCTTATTCCTTTTTTTACTTTTAATTTACATATTACCCCTCCTTTTATAACACAACCTAAGTTATTTTTTACTTAAGCATGTTTTTTACCCCTGCATTTTTTATCAGCTTTAATTATTTAGACCTATTATATGGGCTGAAATTAGCTTTTAGGTCCTATATTAGGTAGGTACCCTAATATGTAACCTTATTAAAATAAATATTGCAATAAAGGCGGGGCAACGCGCAGTTATTTTATTTATTATTAATTTAATTTTTTTATTTTTATTACATTAACTTAGACTTATAATAGATACTGCTGGTGTATTATTATATACAATACTTTACATACATGCTATAATTAGTATAATAGCAGTTAAATAAGCTTTAGTCCACATCTATATTTAATTATCTTAATAATTATTTTTAACAGCCTGCCTGGGTAACTTATATAACTTAATTATAAGTAAAATTCTAAACTTAATACTATTAAGTAACTTATAACCTAAGTTTTTTATACTTTTAGGCCTCTTTATAACTAGCCCCCTAAGGTAAAAATATTACTTTTAATTTTTCCTTATAAGTTATTTTGCCTTAGGTGTGAGTCTGCTAGCAGTATTTTAGATGCATAACTACTTAACTTTTTTATATTATTATATTTTAATATCTCTTATTGCTTTTAGTCTTGCCCTTACTCTTTACTTATTTTATTTTATTTTTTAAAATTAATTAATTAGCATAACTTATTATTTAAGCAGTTAATTAGGAATAATTAAAATGGAAGTTTAATTATTTTATAATTAATAAATGCATATAAGTTAATATATTTAGCTTATACTTCTTAATTTATCTTTTTTTTAAGGCTATTTATTTATGGTTATTTAATAAGAAAATAGTAATAAAAAATATGCCTTAAAAATCTACCTTTTGGGTTAATAAGGCATAAAATTTATAAATAAGCTTTAAAGTATTTATAATACTTTATTTAAGAGAAATAATAAATTAAAAATAAATAATTATAACTTTATAAAGCTTTTATAAACTGCAATTAATAAATAAGCCTCTTAATTTTATTAAGCTATTCTTAATAAGCCTTATAAAAAACTTTATATATTTAAATAATATAAAACTTTTCTTATAATTATAATAAGAATAGGTATTATTGCCCAGCTTTTATATATAAAAAAAGTATTAAAAAATATTAAAAATAATATAATTATAATATGTTATATTTAACTACATTAAAAACTAAAGGATATTAACTTTAATTAAATAAGTTATTATTTAAACTCTCTTATTAAATAAAATAATTAATATATAAGATATTAATCCCCCTTATAAGCTTTATTAAAAACCCTTTAGGTATTTAATATTATAATTTATAATATTAATTATAATATTAAATACTTTTTTAATAAATATTAACTTATTATAAAATATTAAGGCTTAAAATTTTAGTTAAGCAGTATTATTAAATTGCATAAACTTAATAAAAGGGTAATAATTATTAATAAGTAAAAATAAAAAAGAAATAAAATTTAAAAATATCCTAACTTAAATTAATTAATATTAAGCAATAAAAAAACTTATTATAAAGTTTAATATACTTTATTTAAAGGGTACTGTAAAAATATTTAATTTTTCCCTCTTAATTTTTAGCCAAAAAATTAATCAAAATTATAAACTAAGGAGCTTTTTTAGACTTTTCTTTCTTTTTATAATATAATAAGCCTGCTATAATTAAACTATTTAATATTTGAATAAAGTCAGATTATATCCACTTGGGCAAAGAAGCTCCTGGCGACATCCAGAGTAAAGAAGTTAGAAGTCTTAGGTGGAGATATCTTCAGAAGAAGTCCGCTGGACGGAGACGACGAAGTCCCTAGGGAGGCAAAGTCCCTAGGGAGGAGAAGTGCCTAGGGAGACGAAGTCCCTGGGGTGGTGAAGTCCCTAGGGAGGAGACTAGGGAGGCGAAGTCCTGGGGAGGCGAAGTCCTGGGGAGGTGAAGTTCTGGGGAGGTGAAGTGCCTAAGGAGGCGAGGCGAAGTCCCTGGGAGGCGAGGTCCCTGGGGAGGCGAGTCCTTAAGGCGGCGAGGTCCCCAAGGAGGGGAGTTGTGAAGTTAGAAGTCCTTATAAGTCCATAAAGGATTCCAGTAGCTTCTTTAAGGACTTTACCTACCTTAAGCAGGGACTTTTTTTTAGAGATAAGCTTTTAAGGATTTTATTATTAATTTATTTTTAGCTTACTCTTAGTCTAACCTTAGCATTTAGGTATTAGCGTTTTTGCTTTAATATTACTTGCTGCCTTTAATACTTTAAGTTCTCTTATAGGGTTTAAATTTAGTAACTGGTTAAGCATTTATAAATATAACGCAGTTTAGTTAATCTTTAATTATACTAAGGCACAGAAACTGTGTTTTTTTTTCTGCATATAATATTACGCAGCTATAATATTATTCTGTTTATTATATTTAATAACATAAAGGTTAATTTAACTAAAGCGCTTATATATTAATTATTACTTTAACACATAGTATAACTATTTACTGTTTAATAAAGTTATTTATCTCCTATTTTACTAAATTCTTATTATGGGGCGTGACTTAAAACTTATAGCGCGGGTTAAAAATTCCACCCTCACAAGATAATTTATAATACAGCTTAATTAATAGCAGAAAGATGATGTTAAAAATCTAAGCAAGCGATTTCCGGCCTTACTTGGTCAAAATGGAAAACTTAATAAGCAGGCAACTCAAGCTAGTTTTGTACATAAGGTTTATTTTTTAGGCTTCTGCAATAATAAAAGGAACAATCAAAGCTCCAACCAATGACGTGGTAATGGCAATCTCTCGAATTTTTGGACATCCTTTTCACACAACTTAAATGAGGCATATACAATTCAGTGGCCACCAGCCTTTAATTGGGCCCAAATATTAAGGATTATCTGCGTGAGATCCATGTTTTATTTTGTTTTATTTTTATTAGACTTTGCTTAAAATAAATAGGAAAAATATACATATTAATAATTAGTAAAGTATATTCTATTAAAGAGGCAAAAGGGTAATTAAAATGCAGTTCTAATATTTCTAGACCTTTAGCTTTATTTTAAATTTGCTTTTAATTTACACAGATAATAATATCTTTCTGCATATTAATAGCACATTACATAAAAGCCCTGCATCTATCTAGCATAACTATTATGTGCTAATGCTTATGTACAGCGCAAATAAAAAAGAGCATTAGCAAGCTTAATTTATATTAGGGCTAAATGTGAACAATCTTTAGCCGCATATTTAGACATAATTATATATAAGTTAAGGGGGCGGCTTAATTATTGCTAATATTAATAGTTAATGCAATTATTTTTTACATTATTATCTTATTATAAAGTGCTTAATTAAAATCTAAAAGGATTATTATTAGGATGGCCCAAATTTAATATAATAATCTTATAGTACTAATATTACGGTATAAATAACATAGTAGAATTAGCATAAAGCATAGCTATTATACTTTAGGTTAATAAAAATTGCTGACTAATAAAATTCTACCTTAATTAATTAGTAATTATGCTAAGAACCTAATCCACTACATATTTAAATAATATAACTTTTTTAAAATAGTAAGTTAAAAGTCTTAATAATATAATCCCTTTAAATATAGCAGTTATAATTACATTCTTTTAAGCAAAAATAACTTAAATAAAAAAATAAGAGGCTGTAATATTTAAGATCCTTAATAATATAAATAGTTATTAAGAGCTACTTATATAATAATTGGATTATATATATAAAATATTAAAAGAACTCGCGCAGGTTAATAAGGAGATTTAAAGTTAAATCTGCAAATTGCAATTTTAATTAAGTAACTCTCAGCAACTATTAGGAGTGTTAAATAAGTGTGTTAAAAAAGTTAGCGATAAGGGATAAATAAAGATAATAAATAAAGAAAATCCTAAGATTTATAACTTGCGCATAAATATTAATTAAAAGGCGCAAATTTAAGAATTTAATTTAAAAAGCTTAAATTAATAATATAAAGCAAATCTAGCAAATATTAGGAAGGAAATATAAAGTTGGATAAATAAGTTTAATTATAATATTATAAAGTTTAAAAAAATAATAATTAAGTTAATTTTAAAGTTATTCCAGGAAGTAAAGGGCATTAAAATTACTATAATAATTAGCAACTAAAATAAAAAATAATTTATTTAATACCCACATTTTATTTTATATATATATACTTATTTAATCTTTTAATAACAGTAATTATCTTTTTTTAATATCTTTAATTATATAATAATTAATATTAAAATTCTTCTAATTGCTAAGTATAAATAAAGTCCGCTATCCCAGCCCCTAATAGCATAAAAAGATAGATATAAGCTTTTTTTTAAATAATAATTCCTGCCTTTTTATAAAAACATTTTTAGTGCTATATACTTTATCTTTATTTTCCTGTTATAATATTATATTAACCTTAACTTAAGTGCCCTAATATTATTATTATAAAGCTACATAGCATAGCTAATAACTTAGATTAGTAAGGTTCTGCTAAAGTAAGGAAGATTTACATACATACAGCTATTATTATTATATTCTAATAGCAATATATATAATTATGTATTATTGTTAAAGGCCTAATTAAAATTGTATTAAGTATTAAGTTTTTAACACTCTAAATTATACTAAAGGCTGTAATTTTTTAATAAGTGTGCAAAGCTTTAATCTAAGGACTCTTCTTAGCATAAAATAGGACCTAAAAATCTATGGACTAAAGAGGGTAGGATTAGAGGATTGTGTCTAGGGAAAAGGGTGAATTTTGGAGCGCATTTAGAATTATAATAGCTTCTTTAATAACTTGCATATTCCCGCCAGTATAATGCTTTAATAAACTGGAGATAATTATAATAATAACTTATAGACTATAACAATTAATATAATAAAGTAATTAAATATAATTATAAATTAAGTATAAACCTAAAGTTATTTTTGGTAATTAAAAATAAAATATTAAGATTAGAATTAAAATATTAATTAAGTACTTTATATTCTTAATAATTACCTTCTTATAAATCCGTATTAGGAATAAGTTTCCCAGCCTGCTTTTAAATAATTAATTAATTATTATAAGTATTTAAGGCACCAAAATATGCCATAATAAACGCGCTAATAAAGTATTTTATATGGCTAGAATAAAAGGATAAGACTTTAGGTAAAATATTCTATAAGGTATTAAGAATTAGAAATTTTATAGGCCTTTCTTCTGCAGGTGTGATTACTTTACCTTAAGCAATATTAAATAGGCCAGAAATATAATAACTGCACTGTATTAATAACATGTTATAAGTCCTAAAGAGAGTATATTATAAGGTGACTATAATATTATTAAGGAAATTAAGTAAGGTATTTATTTTATAAAGCTTTAATATAAGAGTGTGTGCAAAAATTTTGTGCTTATTATTTAGGCATTTTTATTAAAAAGTGCAGTATGGATTGCATATTAAAGTTCGCCATAGGCATACAATATTTTAGCAACCCTTTTACCTAATAATCCCCAAAACCACTCTTTTATAATTTCCTAGGTAATATTATTATAGGCAAGGGCCGAAATTATAATATAAAGTAAGGAGGCCTGTACCAGAATAAAAATCTTAATTAGTGCATCTTATTATAAGCTGCTAGGAATAAGATGCTTTAGGGCTAAATTACTATAAATAAGACCTCCAGAGGCCGCAAAACTATTAAGGATAGATTTAGGCTTTATAAACATGCCCATTAATAATTTTATAGGTAATGCCTATTGCTTATATAAACCTTATAAATAATAATATATTCCTAATAGTGCTGCTATAAAGCTCTCCACATCCCTTAATAATAATAATTTAAGGATTTAATTAAGTAGCTCTATAAAGAAGCTTTTAATCAGCATTATTATATAAAAATTAGGAAGTACTTCTTTTTTATTTATTACTTAATATAAAATGCATACTTTTTAATAAACACTGACTATTTATTTTACAGGCCTATAATGCTAAGTACGCGCTGCTTTTTAGTTTAACTGCGCAGCTGCTTAGCTGCTTAACAAAGCGCGGTATAATAATACTTTATGCAATATCTTAAGAATATAAAGGGGATTAGGCAGCAGGTGCTAATTAAGTCTTTATAATTAGTTTGCCCACCCCCGCAGTCTAAATTATATTAACCGCAGTAAATTAGTGGATTACTTTAGCTAAAAAAGCTTAATTAAACATAAATTTACAGCCTAATATAATAATTATTTAATATAATAGATTAATATTTTAGTCCTTATACATAGTAAATAATTTATAATATTAAGTTAATACATAATTAATAAAGCTTTTTATTAAGGTTTAATATTATAGAAGCTATAAGCTATTAAAGTTAGCGGATAGTGCTAAAACTGTGCTAGCTGCTTTTAGATTAGTGCTCTTTAAGCCAGATTAATAAATGCATGCTTTATTTATGCGCAAGAGGTAAAATGTAAGTACTAAAAAGAGCCTAAATATATTAAAACTGCAGAGATCTTATATTTAATACTAAAAATTTTGGCTAAAATTAATAAATTTTAGATAACATAAACTTGTTATTTTTATATAGATTTACACTACATATAAAATTTATTTATTATATTGCATACTTTGCCATATAAAGTCACATAATATTAGATAATTAGTGTACATTAAGCACCCTCTTGGGAATCTATACCTTACTCACCTTTTCTTAGCCGTGCAACATATTGTGCAAGCAAGACTGCAGGGAGCTGCTCCCGCTTTATTTAAAATTATAACAAATTTAGAAAAGCAGGTTTGTTAGGAAAACTGCCACAATAAGGCACAGCAATAGTCTAATGCGGCCCCGCTTACAGATCCCGTGGCACTTCCGAGTCACCGGAGCTTACTAGGATGCGATTAAGACCTACCATGTATGCTGAAGATTATAACCGCAATGAGCTAACAACACGCAGGCTCCAGACAGGTTCATGCTGTTTATTTATGGCGCAGAAACCAAAGACCTAAATTATGCAATATTAATCACAGTAGCTTTTCTGATTATGGAGGCTAGCTGGCATACAAACAATCTCAGCTAAGGCACATAACAATTTCCTGCTGCGGCGTGTAATGTTGTAACAAATAACTAAATCGGAGGAAAGAACTTAATTAACCTATCTAGGTCGCCCAAGGTGCAGGCTGCTATATAGACCTCCCTCTAGGTAAGGGCGAAGGGAAATAAACTAATAACTACAGGGCGTAAGGATCTACATAAAGGGATCCGAGCGCGCGTGAGATGTAGTAAACACCACCTCCAAGGCTATGTTGATTGGATCTACTTTATAAACAATATCAGTGTGCCGCTCTGTTGTTAAAGTGGCATAATCCGGGATACAATCTCGGGCATTAATGCCCTTTGGCCTTTATCCCAGATCAGACTTCTTTATTAAAGCATCCTAGCAAGAGGAACATATACTTATATTAATAAGGGAGGTAGCAGGAATAAAGATGGCAGGCACAGCACAGAGATAGGTGTATTGGGCAGCAAAGTAGGTACTCTAAGATAAGAAGTGTTAAAAAAAATTGGATCCAGGGCTTATAACACTTTTGCTAAAAAAACTTATAAAGATTAGGATTAATAATAAAAAAGGCAATTATATAGTGGGTTTATTAGCTAGCTTACTTTCTTACTTATTATAATCTTTAGGTAATATTAAGTCTAATATTAAAAAAATAACTTTAAAATTAACTGCAATAATTAATATTTTAGTTTAGTGTAAGCAAATTATTATTAATATAAACATGCAATAACTTTATAATAAATCTTAAACATAAATAAGGCTTAATAAATAAAGTATAAAAGTATGCAGTCTAGACTCTACAAAAATCCTCCTTACAACCATAAATTATATTATTAATATAAAGGGTTAAATATAAGGCATATAAGCTTTTTATCCTAATCCTAAGGTGCTTAAGACTATAAAGCTGCTTACCTTATTATAGCTAATAACCCTTAATAAGATTAACCTAAAGCTTTCTTAATTGCGTAACTGGACCCATTAGGTACTTACATTAGCAGGCCTTATTTAATAATAAAATAATAACTCTTATAAGCTTTCTTAAAAAAAAAAACTAAAATAAAGTCCTTAATATAGATTAAAGGGAGTATAATTTACTTACAGTATGGGTTAGGGATTTATAAAATAAGTACTATATTATAAAGCACCTTATAGGCCTTTTTTAACACACTCTTACTTATAAGCAGGATCCTAAGTATGGACTTTATAATTTATATGTAATAGCAGATGCTAAAAGATACTAAATCCTTATATTGCTTAATAATTTTTTTTAATATGTGGAGCATTTTTTTATTAATATTTTTAAAGAAAAAAATATACTAATAAACTATTTAGTATAGGTTCTTATTAAGGTTAAGGAAGTAAGACTGGGGAATGCAAGGGATAAAATGCGTATAAATATTTATTTTATAAAACATAAGCTTAGTGTAAAAATTATAAGTAATAATTTTATAAGCAGTATTTATATTATAGCACTTGCTTATGCAAAAATAAAAGTGTAAGTAAAATTGCTTTAAGAGCCTTACAAATTCCTAAAAGGCTATTTTTTTAACTACCTAATTTACTTAAAAGCTGTCCAATAAAGTAAATATTTAAAATTTACCTACTTTATAATCCAGTAAAAAGTCTAAAAAATACCTAAAATTATAATAAAAGAAGTTATAAAAAAAGATGGATAAATCTTTGGATAACTATTTTTTTATACCTTAATAAAGCTGGAGTGTGTATAACTAATTATGCAATAAAGTTAAGTTAAACCTATTAAAATTGCTTATAAAAAAATTATTATATTATTTATAAGCAGCACCTTATAATGCGCTGGGTATTTTATCCTTTATTCCGGCTTAATTAAGCCTTCATAAGTGTAAGGTAAAATTATGGACTAAGTTAAATACTGGCATACAACCTTTAGCAGCTAAACTTTTTATATTAGGGTTAAAGTAACCCAGTTTATAAAAGGCTCTAATTTTAGTTATTTTAAAGCAATAAAGCATAAAATTATGCCCTTAAATAGATGGACAAAAAAAGGTTTATAACTGCTTAAAAAAAGTACGCCTGCGCAGCGCTTTGCCTTAAAGAATTGTTATTATTAATTACCTAGGGTGCGGCATAATCTCTCCACCCATGCTTAGGATATTAAGGCATAATTGCTAATTTCCTTCCCCATAAGCAGCAGCTTATGCGGCTGAAAAGGGCTGAACCTTATATTAGAGTTTTATTTTTCTATTCATAAGTATTAAAAAACTTCTGGATTTAAATAAGTATTATAAACTTATTTAGGAACCCTGGGCATAAAAGCAAGGTCTATTTCTTTATTAATAATAAAAAAATTATTAAGGAGGAAGAAATTAATAAGGTAAAGTAAAAAATTATATCAGCTTTTAAAAAATTAGCATATTTAAATAAATATTATTAGGGTAAGACTTCCCTGCTGTACTTAATTAAGAGCTAACACTCTGCTAAAAACTAATTATAAGTCTAAGTGGGAGAAAATTTAAGAAGAGAAAGGAAACCTAAAGGCCGCCCTAAATACCTAAAAAAATGCTAAAACCTATACTAAAATTATTAAATTAAATATTAGGTTTATTTAAGGAGACCTTATAATTTATGTAATATTATATTATAATAGACTTTTAGCACCTAAAATTAAAGGTTTAATTAAAGAACTTATTAATCTTTATAAGTATAGCCTTTTTATTAAGAATAGCCAGCCAGCGGATTATAAGGTGTTGTGGGTAAAAAATAAAAATAATTAAAAGCAATAACTAAAGATTAAAAAAAAGGCATACCTTATTTTTTAGCTACTAACACATTTTAATATTATCTTAAAAAATGTTATAAAAAAGTTCTGTAAGCTAATCCGGAATTAAAAAGACTTAAATTAAAGTATTATATTATTATATCTAAAGGCTAAGATAATTTATTAATCCACCTTAAAGTATATTAATAAATTGCAATAAAATGTACCAACTAAAGAAGAGGCAGTGCAAAAACTATAAATTAAAAAGGTGATTAGTTTTTATAATATAAAAGGCTATTAAAATTTATGGGATATTTAACCTCGCCCTTTTTTTAAAGCTTATTTATTATTTATTATATTAGTATTAAGGACATAAGATTTAGACTGTTAATTAGCCCGCATTATTAAGTAAGTTGCGCAAAATGCTGGTATACATCTAATATTTAATTTAAATATATAAGTAAATTACAGTATTAAATTATACACATAGCATAATATCAAATCTTTAGAGTTAATAATTAAGGTTTCCTAACAATTAATTTAGCATTAATTAGCTAATATAAGGAACAGCAGGAAGATAAACCGCATCCATAGACTATTCTATTCTTATTTTTATTTAGGCAGCCTACCCTTATTTAAAATAATTCTATTTAAATTCCCCTCTACTATTTTATTAAGCTGATAGTCTAAACCAGTACATACTATATACAGCCTCCTACTTATATTATTACTTAGAATTGCTAGCGCTGCTTTAGCAGTAGCAACTTACCTTTGCATAAGCATGGACCTTATAGGCTACTGCTAGGCCTTCCTTACTCCTTATAATAGCTGTGTTCTACTGCTGCCACCCCTTTATTACCAGCTTAGTTCCTTTAACCCAGGCTTAAGCACCCTTTATTACCTAATTATAACTAATAACTGCACCCCGCATAATAATTTAATTATATATAATAGTATTATTTATAATTTATACTGGTATAATAGCAGTACCGGACTTTAAAATTATAATAATTTAGCAACCAGTTTCTTTTACATAGAGTGTATTAATTATCCATAAGCAATAAAAAAATATAACACTATCCAGTTCTTAAGGGCTAGGGGATAATATATTAAAATAGCATATAGTTAATAAAATAAAGAATAAAGAATAATAGGGGCATTCCACATATTAGTAGCTAGACTAGGGTATAATCAAAAAATTAGGAATAGAATCTAATTAATAAACCTTTAATTTACTATTTTATTGCAAATAAAAATAAAAGAAGCATAGAATAAAAATAAAAAAAGCAGTAAAAGTAGAATAGCTCTAAAAAGCCGCATAGTACCCACCACCACGCATAAGAGGGGCGCTGACCTTATAAAATTGCAAGAATATATATATGCTATAAAATTTGCTCTGCGTTATTGCATCTTATAAGGCATACTTAATAGCAGAGCATAAGAGCACGCATTTATTTTATGCTTTAGCTAAGCTTAATGCTTAAAGTAAACCCTATAGCTGCTAAGGTTAAGGACCCAATTTATAATTTTTAAAGCCTAATATTATTATATCTTTTTAGTTCTATAGGTAATAATAGCTCTAGAATATAGCAAAGATTATAATATTATAGCATTAGGCTGAGTTTTACCAGTTGCCAGTAGGTCGGCTTTGCAAAGAAGCTAAGTTTTGCTAATTATTAATAAAAAAGAAGAAATAAAGTAGTCTTATTATAGCAATGCTTTTATATTTAATAGAAGTAATTTTTTAGCCCTAGAAACATTGAGATTATTTATTGCTTACTCCTAAGAGGTTGCCTATTTAATAAGGTAGACAGTAAAAGGGATGCTAATTTATTAAATAAATTGCTATTTAATAACCTCTTTTATTGCTATTCTGCATAAGGAAGAAATAATATCCGTGCATTATAACTATGTGATTTTTAAAGTAACTATGGCTATAAAGGATAATTTTAAATTAGCAGTAATATTTATCTGGATATAGAATTAGGTCTTCTAAACCAAAGAACTTAAAATATTATTTCTTTACATACTCCTTTACTTTATTAAGGTAAGTAAATTCCCTAAACTAACTATTCTTATAAAAATAAAACACACATTAATTATTTATGGGCTGGATAGGTTCTAGCTTTATAATAGGTAATAAGTCTGGCTTAGAACTGCCCCTATTGCTTGCTTATAGCTGCCTATTTGTGATTAAAGTATTTAAGGTTTTATAAAGTTTAACTAAAGCCTTAATAATATAAATTTAGTAATAATGTTTCTCTTTTATAGTAAGACCAAAAGGCGCTTTAAGGAGGAGCTTAGCAACCTACTCTCTTTTAGCAGTCCGCGCTAATACTAACTTTTATATAGTATTATCTTTATTAAGTAATAAGCCCTTTAATTATTTTTATGCATCCTTAGTTTTAATCCTATTAAAAAAGGCTGCCTAAAATTCTTTCTTTTTCTCCCTCTTTAAAAACTTCTTTACGCTTTTTAGCTTATAATGGGCCTTATTATACATGTTATATATAGGGCTGCTAACTGCTACCGCCTTTTTAATAATACCATACATTTGCTAAGCTTTTTTATAAAGGCTATTTTATGCTTCTTAAAGGTTAATAATCCATAAATATGTTTAAAGCATGCTAATCTTAGAATTAGTAAGCTTAATAAGAGCTTATAGATCTATATTGCAGCCCATATGGGCTATAGCCTTAAACAGCACATTTATTAAAGGACGGCTAAGGAAAGCAGCCTAAATATTATATTAAACATGCTTATTAATATAAGCCTGGAAAATACCTATATTTTAATGTCTTATAACTTGTTATAAGAGTGCTTAGGTGGCAACTTTATTAATAGCTTTATTAGCGCCTTACTGGATGTTGTATGGATTAAGTATTTGCATTATTCTAGCTATTAAACTTAAACACTAGAGATTTTTTAGAAAGGTATTATACTTTAAGGGCTATTTATTTAATATTTAATAATTATTATAGGTCTTTACAGCCTATTAGAAAACTGGCTTTTCTTCCCAGGCCCTTTTCCACCTTAAGCGCATACTCTAATGTGGGGTAAGGACTTACAGACTAAAGATGTTTTATATAAATTTAAAGGATAGCTTAAAGGTATTATTAAGGATCCCAAGGGTAATTATATAGATTACTGGGTTAAAAATTAAGTTATTAACTTTATAAAAATAATACACCTTTCTGCAAAAGCGTTAGCGGGTTCTGCACATATTATAATAGTACACTTACCATTTATAATTTTATTGCCATCCTTTAGTAAACTGGAGGTCTAACTCCATAGTTAGGAGGTCCCTCTTACCGCCCGGATTGGGTAGAAGGGTGAGAGTAATGTGTTTATAATAAAGAGTATAAATAACTTTGGTTAGAATTTAACTTTTATCTCCCTTAATATTACTCTAATTAGCAGTATTGTGCTTATTATTCTGCTAAATATCTTTATCCCTAGCGTTATTATTATTAATGCTAAGTGTATTTCTAATTATGTAGCCTGCAAGAGCGCATTTGCGCACCATATTTGCATTCCCCTTCGCATGGATTAGTGCGCCTAATTGGGATGCTGTATATGCAAAAATAAGTATTAGAAACGCTAACTGCAGAAACTGCCGCAGCTCTAAAAATTATAAGGTATCCTAAACCCAGTAATAGTAAAGGATAAAAAAAAGATTATTTATATTTATTACTGGTTTTTTATTTAGGCGGGTATTTAGCTTATAGGCTTTTATTATGGGTTTATTAATATACTATCCCCTTAATTAAACTTGTGCATCCTAAAGGGATGGCTAAAAACTTATATACATTTTTAACACCTTCCACATATTCTAAGGGCTACTCCTAGTTAATAAATT
Source organism: Viridothelium virens (assembly GCA_010094025.1). Classification (NCBI taxonomy): domain Eukaryota; kingdom Fungi; phylum Ascomycota; class Dothideomycetes; order Trypetheliales; family Trypetheliaceae; genus Viridothelium; species Viridothelium virens. Next base: position 14,051 of record ML991892.1, on the reverse strand, counting down.
TTTAATAAAATTATAGCCAATATTTAAAATATTAATAAATGCTTAATTATTTTTGTGTGTTATAATTATTTAGATTTTATTAAAAAAAGGTAATAACCTCCTAAATTAAACCCTCCCAAATTGCTAAATAAGGATTCTAATTAGTATTTTTATAATATTTGGGTAAATTAATAATAAGGCATGCTGGTAGGAGGAAGGGACCTTACCTAACCCATCTTATGGAGATGCGGTTAATATTATTAATTATTGCTAAAGAGTGGTTATATTTAATTTGCCTAAGTTTATAAAAATTATTACAAAAGAATTAATAATATGCTGCTAAGAACTTGGGGTGGAAAGCGGCTTTTTACAATTAATTTAAGGGAGTTTAAACTTTTATTAATAATTTATGTTATTAAATTGCTATTAAATTAAGTAACTTTAGCTTACACTGGGTAAGTATAATAATTAAATAGTTTAAAAGAATAGCTAAGTAATGTAAGTAATAATAAATCTAAAGTTAATTAGAATATAATAGAATGGAAAGGAAAATTATTTAAAGGAAGAGGGAAGGAAAAAGAAGGAGAATTATAAATATGCTTAGTAGCTTTATATCTAATAATAAGATGTAGGTTTTAGGAAACTGTAGGTATAAGGGTACTTACTTTAGCACATCTTTATTTTTTGGGCGGAGGCTGGTTTTGCTAAAGTCTGACTTTACGCAAGCTTAGGCTAAACTCTAGCTGGGTTGGACTATTAAAATACTGTATAAGATTAAGATAAACTGGTTTATTTTATTTTATTATGTATAAAATTTATAAATAAATAAATAAGTATAAACTATGCCGCATACCCTGCCTAAAGCTTTTTTAAGCAGTTTAGATAGGTAATAGGGATATATCCTTATGTATGTTTATAAGTACCTACCTACAGCCGCCAGATATAAATTATAATATTAGTGTACTATTTTATAAAAGCAGCAAAAGACTTATTCTAAGAGGAGACTTAAATTATAAAAACTTAAACTTATTAAAGAAATATTAGTCTTAGTGCAGCCTATTTCCGGCTAGTCTTATACTTATGCTGGGCCTTATTTAGGTATCACACCAGCGCTGCTTTTGATATTTATAAAAGTCCCCTTCCCCTTATTAATTATCTGTCCTAATTATGTGCCCTTATTCCTACCTTTTTCTCTGCCCCTTTAACAGTCGCATTAATTAATTATACCTAATCGCCCTCTTTCTCCTCCCCAGCCTAGTCAGGCTAATGTGTTGTAGATTCTAACCCTGAAGAAGAGCTTTATTATTCTTATAATCCCTTAGAATTTGCTGGCAGGTCCTAGGTAAATTTAATAAAATCCGGTTTATTTTAATAAGGCAGTAAATAATAAATTTAAAAGCCCAATTAAGATTAGATAGCTGCCTATTTAATTAAGGAATAGAACTAGCATAAAAGCAGTGCTATGCTTTATTTTTATCTCTCTCTTACACTATCTTTTAGCTTTAGCTTTACCACCCTCCAGCTTCTTAAGCCTCTTTAATTCTTTTGTTTTCTTTTTAAATTTACTTAGCTTATTACCTTTGCTATGGCTATAATAAATATATCTGGTTTAGGCTTAATAGCAAGCTGTGCTGGTGATAATAATAAATGTTTTAGTAAAGGTCTGGATAAGAGGAAGCCTTTTGTAAGACTTAATTACTATAATAAGTAATAGCTGCTTTTTTTTTTTTTTATTTAATTAGGCTATTCTTATTTTATTATAATTAAAAAAAAGAATTTAAGCACCTTTATTACTTTAAAGGATATCTAATTTATGCTGCAGGGCCTGGTTATAGCTGCTAAAGAAGGTGAGTTTATACCAGCTGGTGTATATACTAAATTAGCAGCCTGGGGCTATAAGTACTGCATAAAGCTTTGGTTAATTTATTAGCCCAACTTTTATAAAAGCAAAGGGCAACTTAGTACATTGCATTACCAGTCCTATCTCCCTTCCATAATTTTGCATATTGCTGCTGGTCAGATAATTAATAATAATAATACATATAACTGCTGCCAAAATAACTTAGGTTATTACTATAATTATGTCCTCTTTATTATAGATAGCAGGGCGCTAATAAATAGTACCTATACTAATTGCTTTTTGGATAAAAGTACTGCTAAATATAACCTTTATAAGTAATCTATTATTATCTCAGTTCTTTTATTAACTTATTGGTATAGCCACAGCAATAATAACACCGCATATGCAGTGTATAACTGCTTTATAAAAGGAAGAATTAAGCTTGTCTGCTTGCGCCTCTTAAGCTCCAGTATATGTCCCCAGCCTAGCTCTTACCCGCGCTAATTAGGTTGCCTTAGGCTTATAAATTGTATCTATCTTCTGTAATGCGCTGGGAGTTATAAATATTAGGGATGACTAAGTAATTATAAATAAGGCAACTTTTTTAATTATCCTAGCCGGCCCTTTTAATACCCAGTATTTCTGCTTTAACTTTATTATTAGCTAATAAGAAAGCACCCAGTATAACCCTAGGCTGCCCGCCTATTATGCCCCTTATAATCTCTTAGGGGTATTAATTAGATTATCCAGAGGTGGGCATTTGCATAAGCCCTTAATTGGTTTTTTTTAAAGTTCTGGGCAGCCTAAGGGTTAGCAAGAATTGCTGTGTAATAAGTTGCGCAAAAGTTTATGTGGAAGCTTTTAAGAAGTTTTAAAAAAGTTATAAAAACTTGCGGAGGTTTGGTTTAATAAGTTGCTTTAAAATTAGCTTTTTACTGGCATTTATTAGGCCTTTTTAAAGAATTTAATAATTAGCTTTAATAATTTTATAAAACTAAAATATAATATTATAATTTCTATATAAAAGAAAGATCTCTAATAAGTAATAATTTAGTATAAATTTAGCTACTTTTAGAGCCCAGCCTTGCGCCTTTTAATTAGGGACATGCTTATTTTATAAATTATAACTAACTTTATCTTATTATTATTTATTAATTAATCTAATTATAATTAAGGAATTAATACCAGGATTAGTAATTTTAAAAGCTTTAGCACTTCTACTTATTAAAGGTAATTAATAGATTTATTTATTTACATCCTATTTAAATTAATTACTTTACCCAGGATGCTATTAGGATTATTACACCCTATTCCCAACCCTTTATTAGGATCTCTACCTTTAAAGATTGGGATTAAGGACTGATTTATAGTATCCATATTTATAGGATCTTTAACCTCCGGTAGAATAATATACTGCCTGCCCCTCTAGATGTAGGCAGGTCTTAAGCTGATGTATTTGTTATTCCGGGTAGTCTGCTGCCTAACTTTTATGCATTGCTATTAGCAGGCGTCCCTACTAAATTTTTTACTAAATTATTTGCGCTATTATAAATTACATTAGCACAGCTGCTCCTTTTATTAGAGCCTAATAAAGTAGCTTCTGGCTGCATTAGGGGCCTTTTAATTAAAATTAGCGGTAGGTCTGGCTATACTTATTACTATTAGCATCCTCCCTATTTACATTGGAGCAACCTCTCTACTTATTAGCTGTTTATAACTGGATATTGTAAATGTTAAGGTAAGCATTAAGGCTGGTTTTTTTAATTGTCTTATTACATTTATAATATCCTCCCCTACCAGATTCTGCATATCCGCGTGTAGGTTGGTGTTTAGAGCAGCATTTACCTGCCTAATTTATATGTCCCATAACTGCTGTATTTATTCTGCTCTTTTAAATTCCGCAAGTTTATTAAAGGCCGGCATTATATTAACTGCTTTTTGGTTAAGAACCTTATTAAGCTTTAGTGTTAAGGGGCTTATACTAAACTGCTGCGCTTATTAGTGTATTTAAAGCTTTAACCAGAATTAGGTAGGGTTATCTGCTTACATGCGGATAAAATGTAAGCTATAAAAGAGATACTTTATTGTGTTACCCTTTAGAGTTTTTATTTAATATATTCCTAATAAACTTGCTTTTATTATTTTATATAAACTAATCCAGTAAGGTTAAAATTTTATTTTCTGCTTATTATAAACTAATACCTAATTGCTAATATTGTACCTTAAACCCATCTTTATTATAACTTTATTTTTTGGTATATATTTAGTAAGGATGGGTTTATTAAGAAGGAGGTTATTTATAAGGTTTTAGGCATATTATACGCATTTAAGGTGTTATTCTAAGGTTTTATTAAGATTTGTGGGTTTATTTATATTATTAAGTAATTATAAATGTTAATTATAAATAAGGTAATATAAAAACTTTTTTATTACTAAATACTGGCGTACTTAAGCAGCAAATAAAGTAATAAGGATATGTAAGTCCTAATTATGGATACTTTTGCTAATATATATTTTTATAAGGGCTTTGCCCAGTGTGCTATTAAAGTATTTAACTTTTTTATTTATTTGGGGATAATATAATATAATTAGCTTATGTTAGACTTAAAGTATTTTAAAGTGCTGAATAATATTTAAATAAAACTGCATCCCAGTAATATTATGCTAATTAAAAATTTACTAAAAGTTAAAAAGGGTTTTAATAAGTTTTAATAAGCAGGGTTTAGGTACCGCAATATACCCTGGCTATTTAATAGGTAAAGGGCTATAAATATTAAGAGTATTAAGCAACTCTAAATTTACTTTATTATCTACTTTTAAGAGATTAAATTATAAAAAGGTCCTATTGCATGTTGCAATTTAGAGATAATATAATTCCGCCTTAAGCGCTAATACTTTAGGTTATAATACACCGCTAGGTTATGTCTTTTTTAAAACCCAGCATAAGCAATTATTAAAACATAATAAATAAAATAACTTATTATTATAACCCTTTTTGCTAATAAACACATAATTAATGCAGCTTTTATTCTTAAAAGGCACACCCTTAGCTATATAAAGCTTAGCATAAACTGTAAAAGGTTTATTATTAGCAATATAATTGCCATATAATAGGTTATTTAGTTTATAGCCTATTAAGCAATATAATAAAATCCTAGTTAGGAGCTGCTGGTAATCTTTACGCAAGGTATTAAAGGAAGCTATATTATGGTTGCAAAATTCTGGCTTATAAATAATGCAAAAAGTAGGCAGTAAACCTGCGCTATTTATTAGATTATTTATTATTGCCAAAACCCATAATATAAGTAGATTAATATCGCCCTTATTTTAAGAGATAATATAAGCAGTCTAAAGCAGGGATAAAAGGTTGCTTTTTTTAACCTTAGTACTATTCTTTTAATTAAAAATTAAAAATATTATCCATAATTATAACAGTATAAAAACTTACATAAAAAGGGAAGGGCAGCTTAGATTTTAAAGGTAAATTAATTTATAATTTAAACCCTAAGCATTAGGTGGATATAATCCGCGCAGGTTAGAATATCCTAATAAAGATAATATTATAGCAAGGCAATTTTAAGCCGTAAAGAATAGCGCAGTTATAAAAGTAAAAAAGAAAAGTAATAAAGAGAGAGCTTTAATAAGCTAAAGAAAGAAAGCTAAAATAGGAGACTAATAAATTAGGTTACATAAGCAGAAAGTAGATAGTATAAGAGAGAGAAATAATATACAAAAATAAAGTAAAGCTTTTAAGCACATAAAAGTGGGCCTTTTATATAATAGGATGTGTTATAATAAAATAGACAGCATGTACATATTAAGCAGCAAAGTAAAAAACTTTAGATTAGATTATTTACCATAAGTAACCTATTAAGAGGATTATTGGCGCGAGACTTTAATCTTTAACTTATTACCTTAATAACTCTCTCTTCGCGTTAATTAAACATCTTATTAAACTTCTGCTGCTGAATAGCCTTAAGCGCGCGACCTACCTTTAGGTTTTTTTAGTGCTAGTAATGCTCAGCTCCCTCTTGCACTCTCCTTAGTTAGATAATTTTAATTTTAAAATCCCTTTAAAAGCATTTTAGTATTATTTACTTTTTACTTTTTTTTATAACCCATAAGCCCTGCTGTTTGCTATTAAGCAGTCTGTATTTATAATTGCTTATAAAAGTTTCCTTTCTTTTTATTATTTGCTAATTTTATTTCCTACTCTTTGCCAGCTCTTCTAAGTAAACAGCTTTAAGCATTAGCAGCGTCTTTTTATTTTTACTTTTTTTATAAGTTAAGCTAATCTAACTTATTTAAATTATAATATTAAGTACTATAATTTGCTTACACTACTTTGCATAAATTATGTTAACTAATATTATTTTAGGCTAAACTTTAAGCTTATATAGAATATGTAAGGAATAAAATAAGGTTCTAGCTTTAGAGGTATATAAATAATATTTAAGCTATTAAACTTGCTAGAATGTTATTATTATTAAATAAGGCTAACATACTTAATTTTAATTACCAAGCTTTAAACACAGTGCGTGGGGAGGCAGGGTAAGGAGTTGCATTATATAAAGGAATTTAAAAGGGAAAAGGGCTGTGTTATTAGGGTTTTTACAGAAATTAATTAACTTTAACACAAATATAGCACCCAGTATCACGTTAAGGAGCGTGTTATTAATTGCTATTAGTATGTTATTTTTAGGGGGATAGCAGCATACCAGAGTATTTTAAGAGGTAGAATTTTATGCTATAGGTTTGGAAAAGCTTTTATAGCCAGTGCTATAACATTATTATCCATTGCTAGATCTTATTAATCCCACATAATAAATCCATCCATGCTTATATGCTTGCTAATATTAGGTTATTATAGGCGCATATTTTTTATAAAAGGTACCACCTAAATATGCGACTAGAGCTAAGAGTGTTTAAGTATTACACCCATAATCTAATTACAGGTGCCGCGTACCTTAGCACGTGTTTAGGTAGGTACCTAGGTACTTATGGCTCCTAATCTGTTACATAATGTTAGCTTTTGCTAAAACATGTTATTAAAAACTGACCTAATAACACGCATACCTAATATACTATTTTTATTTCTTTAATAGTAAATTATAGTCTATTATAGGGAGATTTATACATAATAAATATAATATTTATAAAAAAGTTTATAACTTTTTTTATAATTAAGATGTATCCAAATAGGAGTAGCAAAAATTTATTAATATTACTAAAACCACCTCTAAAACTAGTTTAAATAAAGATTAGTATATAAAAAGCCTCTAAATTATATAATTACTTTATAATAATACTTATTTTTTAGCAGATAACCGCAACTAAATAGGCAAAGAATTAAATAATTATTGCAGCCTAGTATGTAATATGTTAGTTTACTTTTTAAGCAGTAGCTACCTAAATTATAATTAGGTTATAATCTTTTTTTAGGAAGTATTTTTTTGCTTACTTAATAAAATTTACTTAAAGTAAGACTGGAGCCTACTTAATTTGCAGAAGCCCTATTAAAAGATTCTAATTAAAGGGGCTCCAATCTAAATAGGAGGTATTTTTTAGCCTATTTAATTAAATTTACTTTTAATAAGACTAAAGCCTATTTAGTTTATAAAAGCCTTATAAGAATTTAATAAAGGGAATTAAAATATTTTTTTAAATAAAGGAAGGTATTTTTTAGGCTACTTATTTAAATTTACTTTATATAAGACTGGACCCTATTTAAGTTATAGAAACCCTAATAAGAAGATATAATTCTAAAGCTATTATTACTTAAATAAATATCTGCTAATTAATTTAGGCCGCAAAAGCTTTATATTAATAAGGTTAAAACACAGAAATAATACTTTATACCTAAAATACTTATAATAGTAACTACGCACCTGCTAAGTTTATTAACTTTAGTAATAATATTATGGTAATAATTAAAAAATATAAATATTAAAGCTAAATAAATATAAAGCATAATAAAAAATCTGGATATAATAAGGAGGCAGATCCTTATACACTAAAGTAGGTAAAACCTAATTATATTATTAATAAATGCAGCAGCCTTACTAACTTAAAAGCTAAAAATATTATAAAAAAGATTAAAATTAGAATAAAAGAGGAGTTGTATATTATAAGACCTAATTAAAAATTAAAAAAATTATAATTTAGATTGCCTTTTGGGGTATTTGCAGAAGAAATTCTAAAGGATTAAAAAATAACTCTACTGCTTAAGTTATAGATTATTTATATAAACTAAGAAGGTATTAAAAAAGCCTTTAGCAATAAGATTAAGTCTTTTAAAGCACTCTTTTAAATCCCGCTTACTAAATTTATTTTTGCCAAATTTATTAAGGAAGTTAATAAAATTAAGTATGCAGAAAATAAGCTAGTTACCTAAAGCATGCTTTAAGATTATTTTTACAATATATTATTAAGCAAAGGTAAATAAGTAGCACTTAATAAATGCATACAAAGATAGCTTGCGACTACCCTTAATATGCTTACTAATTAATAATACTATTACAATTTTAGTTTAAATAAGAATAAAAATAAATAATAATATAATATTATAATATAAGGACGGGTTTTTAATAATAGTATACATGCTGTTTTTAAAAAGCTTAAAGTAAATTAGTATAATAAGGTATATACCTTAATACCTATTTAATATGCTAATATTTTAATAAGGCTGAGATAAAAAATAAAGTTACTGCTGCTTAAAATAACAAAAATTAGATTAATAACAGTATAATAAATTAACTTAGCGGCAAAAAATTAGATAGCATAATACATACTGTTGCACCTAATATATTTAAATTAGGTGCATATAAAGCTACTTTATCCACCTAGGCATATAAAATAAAGCTACTCTTTAATAGCCTTAAGTTATAAAAAATACTAAAAGATATGCTATGGGTTTTAATTATTAAGGTTTTTTTTTATCCGCCTTTAACTCAGCAAATTAGTATTATTAATATTTTTTTATACTATAAATAATGCATAATTATGCGCTTAATTCTAAGGGGATATTATGCTTATTTATATAAATTAAAGTATAAGATTCCCATAACCTTTAAAAATATAAGCAATTTTACACATCTTCTAGCAACTATTTAAGGTATAAAAGAGTTAATAGCTGCTATTATAAAGGTTATCCAAACACCTTATAATTATCTTTTTAGTAAGGAGCAAAAAGTAAAGTATAAAAAAATAATAAAATATAAACACACGCGCCTATAGCAAATAATTTATTTATGCTAATTAACACCCTCCAGACTATTAAGGCAGGTAAAGCTATAAGAACTTAAAAATAGAGGGGAGAAATTAATAATAGCAGGAGGAAGAGCTGCAGCAAGCAGAGATGCTGGATAATAATAGCCTTAAGTAGCATTAGGATTTAAGTTTTATAGGTGCTAATTAAATATTTATTGCCAGCAAATTATCTTTAGCAGTTCTATTAGGAATGTCTTTTACTTTTTATTTTTAACACCAGAAGGAGGCCAGTAATTCTTTTTTTAAATAAAAGGTTTATTTAATTAATAATATTTATTAGCAATAAACTAATATTATTATTTAAAATATACCATAAATTGCTTATAAACTAGGGGTATTATAAGAATCTGTAATAAAAAAAGATAAGAAGGGAGGTTAATTAATAAAAAAGAAAAAAAGGTAATAAAAGGGAGGGAGAGAAAGAATAAATAGCTTAAAGGGCGCGCTTTATAAATAATTATAAGATAATTAAAGGTCTTAAAAGGCCTTATTTAATTATTAATAAAGGGCTATAATAAGTATTTTGCTAACTCCAACTCTGCGTAATAGCTAGCTAAACTTTAGTAAATAATATTATTAGAATTTAAATAAAAGAAAAAATATTAATAATAATCTTAAATATTAAAAAAGCTATAAATTTTAAAAATAAAAATAAACACAGCAAAATTATATTAGGAAATAGAGACTGCCTTTTTAGGGGGGTAAAATAGCCCAATACAGTATTATTAATACAGCCGCACCCCTGCACTTATACTTACTTATAGGGGATCCATAACTTATAAACTCCTACTTTACCTGCTTTTATTTTATTTTACTTTTAATTTTTTTCCCCTCCTTTTCTTTCTCCTTATTGCATAAACGCGCTACTAATCTGCTTCCTTATTTCCCTATGGCTGTATTATCTGCGCGGTTATAATTATAATTGCAGTTATAAGTTAATCCTTAGGCAGTTAATTTATACACAGTAACTATTCTCCAAGGAATCTCTCCTAAATCTACACCAAAATTTATTTAATTTAGCAATAGCAACTTAATAAAAAATATCCCCACCTTATAATAGTCCTTCCTTTATTATTATATTCTGGGTTTTATTGCTGATGTTTATACCGGATGTAAAAGCTGGGAGCTTCCAAAATTAAAGTTTACTATTTAGCACTAAGAATAAGAGGTATAATAAGTATAAAGGTGCATGCGCTGCTTTAAAATATGTACTTATACTGAGGTAAAGTATTAATTAGAAAGAAATATTAATTAATAAATATTTATTTTATATCTTATTATAAATAAAAATAGAATGGGCGCAAAATAAAGATAAAAAGAGTAGGAAAAACAGCATAATTCTAAAAGCTGGCATTATTAAAATGCATAAAATAAGCGCTAATTATGCAAGTTGCAAGGATGTATATGTGCTAATATCCATCCTTATGTGGTAAATACCCCGCTGTGCTAAAAAATCCCAGTAGTAAGTTATAGACTCACTCCTTAATATTGCTTTTTATGCGATGTATTTAATAGTAAAGCATAAGAAAGCATGTTTATTTTATGCTTCAGCTAAGCTTAATGCTTAACATAAACCTTATAGGCCCTAAGATTAAAGATCTAATTTAATAATATCTGTCCCTGCGTTATAAACAACCCCCCAATATAGGATAAATTGCAGATACTTTAACTTTGCGACGCTCTTAAGCTTGTACTTATGTTTATATTTTTATACCATTATATATATTAATACAGTAATTACTCCTAAGCTTTTATAGCAGTTTATACCTTAATATTACATTTATATTAGCGCTTAATTGCTTAATAAGTCTAAAACCTCCTTATGCTGTATAATTTTATTCTATGGACTGTAATTTATTCCTAAATTTTTATTATTTATAATACATTAGGTTAGTTATTGCTAAGTTTAGCAATCTTATTATTAATTATGTTATAAAATTAATAATAACCTTATAGTAATTATAAAAGGCAAATAAGTATAACGCTATTATGCAATTTGGTACCTCTAAATTAATGCAATTAACTTACTACTTTTAATTAGTAGGATACAACCCCGCATTTCTAATACAGCTATTACAGTATAATATACTTTATGCAGTTTATGCTAGTCTAGCAAGGTTATTTAGCTGTGGTTATGCAGGGCTTTTTAGCCATATTAATAGCGCGTATATAGTATGTTTGCTGTAATAATACTCTTAATTCGCCGCCATAATTACTGCCTTGCTACCCTATATATTAATATTATGTTGCGCCTATCCTTCCTTAGTAGTGGCATTAAAAATTAGCAGCATTACTTCTTTTTAATCCACATAATCCTGTATTCCTAGTTTCCCATAAATGCCTTAACTGTATGCTTAATATTAATAAGTGTGATAAGCAGCGTAGATAGTGTTTATTATATAAGCATATTTGCCAGCTTTGGTTACCTAACACATCACAATGCGCCTCTTTAAGCGCAAGTCTAATAATAAGCTGATGCTTTATAAGTTTAATAATAAAAATATTCCTGCTTATGCAGTCCTATCCCACACCTAGGCTATTAATAACACAGAGGAGGTTAACTATTAGGATGTTAAAGCTGGCATTAGCAAAAGTAAGGCTGGTTATAAGAAAATATAATTTTGTGTAAAATAAGTAATAATTAATAGGCTTTAATACTTCTGGGTTAATACTTACTGCATTAATAAAAAAAATAATATTAAGCTCTTTAAGGCTATTACTTTAATATTCTGCTGGTATTAAAAAGCGGCATAATATTATGTATATTTCTTTAATATGCTAATATAAAATAGTAATGCAGGCACTTAGCAGCCTAATAATGCATAAAAGTTGGCATTTAAGAAAAGTTAATAATTTACTTAAGGCTAAATACTGTAAAAGCTAATTACACTAACTTTAATTAAGTTCTTTAGCTTAAAGGGTAAGCAACTTAATAATAAGTTAACCTTAAAAATAATAATATATAATATTACTAGGATTCTAATAAGTATATTAAAGCAGGGCTTATTAACTGACTTTAGCTTTTATAAAAAAATATTATGGGCATCTTATTAATATATTAAGAAATTAAAAAATAAAGCATATTTTTTACTCAGTATTTTTAATATCTTAATGCTATTACTTTATAATAAGGGGAAGGAAAAAGCAATAAAACAGCTTTATAAAGAGATTAATAAGTTTTATAAAGGTAAGTAATCTTATTTATAGCATATTCTCTAATAATTAAAAGATAATATTATATAATTTTAAAGTATTAATAAGCATAGGAGCTAAGTTTAAGCAGTTTATTATTATTTTTAGTCTCTTTTATATTCCTAAAGTAGTATAACTTATTGCAAGGCAAAAGGAGCTTACAGAAATACATTAACTCCTTTATAACCATCCTAATTATTCCGCTATTATTTTAAATAGTCTTGGGGGTATTAATAAGACTTAGCTAATTATAGCATATGCTTATAGGCATAAGGAAAAATACACAGCAATATTTTGGGTAAATATAAGCAATAAAGATTCCCTTAAGCTAAGTTTTGGCTATATAAATTAATAAATAATTAAAGATTAGCCTACAGCCTTTATATCTATTAATATGGACTTAGAAAACCTTAATAATGTAGTTAGAGCAGTTATAAACTGGCTTAATCTTTTAAAAAACACGTACTAGCTACTAATTTATAATAATTATAATAATCCTTAATTATTTAGCAATAAAGATAAATTTATACTAAATTTCCTTTGCTTTTTTTTTAAGTCTAACTATGGCTTAGTTATTATTATAACACAATTATTAAGAGTGGCTTTAGGTTATTAAATATAGGTTAAGAAATTAATAAATACTTATAATAGCCTTAAGATCTTATTAAATACCTTTAATTAATAGGGGATTATAAATAGTATATTATTTAAAATCTTTAAGTTAAAGTTATGCTAATAAATAAAATCCTGCTGCTATAAAGCTTACCAAAAAACTTAATAGCCTACCACTTGCTTTATTAATAGCTGGTGCATATTTAAAGTAGGTAATAATAACTTTTTTTAAATATCTCTGACTGTATAAGGTATTATAATTAAAATTACAGATTATTAATCCCTAATTAACCTTATATAAAAATTAATTATTATATATAATATAGCAGTTACTGCTTAATCAGGTTAAATAATAAAATATGCTATTAGCTAGGTTGCTTAAGTTATGGGCGTACTTTAATTAACATAATATCTGGTTTAAGCTTCTCCAATATGGATACTTTATTAATAATAACTAAATATAATTACTTATTAAAGATATAATCAGCTTTAATATAGCAGTCAGAATACTGTACAATTATAAACTGATTAATACAGATCCATCTCTCCATAAAACTATAAGATTAGGCGGGTACAGCATGCATAGCTGTGTATATTTATAGACCATCTTTATGCTGAATAAGGACTGGGATAAGAGTTTGGCAAGGCTAGCATTAACTTATATTGCTTTAAAGGTTCCTAATAATAATAAGAATAAGTAGTGGCTACTTTAGCAGCAGCTTCTTGCTTATGCTATAAGATATAACAATTTTGTAGCAAATAGCAAAGTTAATACAGCTGGAATGGAATAAACTCTGCACAACCTCAGTAGCCTCTACACTGATTAAGGCAAGCTGGCTAAGGCAGAGAGGATGTACATACAAGCGCTGCAAGGAAAGGTGGAGATATTAGGACTAAAGCACACATCAACGCTTAAGACGGTCAACAACCTAGGCCTTCTTTATAAAGACCAAAGCAAGCTGGCTGAGGTAGAGGAGATGTATATACAAGCGCTGCAAGGAAGGGAGAAGGCATTAAGACCCAAGCACACATCAATACTTATAATAGTCAACAATCTAGGCCTTCTCTACGCTGACTAAGGCAAGCTGGCTGAGGTAAAGGAGATGTACATATAAGCGCTGCAAGGATATAAGGAGGCACTAAGACTGAAGCACACATT
>ML991891.1:0-43059 GCA_010094025.1 Viridothelium virens | reverse complement strand
ACTGTAGGTATAATTTTGGTATAATAATAAAACATGAGGAAGTTAGTTAAGCTGATTCCCTCCTACATATATATACTTATAATTTTCCTAATTATAGCTGTTATCCCTCTGATTAGATCTTTACTAATCTTGGGTCAATTACTACTGATTAGTGTGACAACCTGTGATCTGTGGGTGATCACCCTAGATCGCTCTATCCTGATCTGTGGCTTATTACCACTAATCAGTCACGTAACCTTTACTCGTTACGACCTGTCTGTGGAACGCTTGCAGCAAGTACAAAGGAGATGGCGTTCAGCCTTGACGCGGCTGGGTCGTAACAATTATGTTAAAGGAAGCTCTATAAGCAGCTATTAAAGTAACAATTAAAGCAGCTAGTAAAGATCTTAATAATAACATGCTTATAAGATTTGCTAAAGCATTAGTTAGTTAAGCAGCTTAACCTCTAGTTAAAGCTAGAACTTAAGCTTCTTAGGCTTTTTAACCTTCTTAACCCAAACAAAAGAGGCAGAAGTATAGCAGGTAAAGTAGTACTGCCTTTATTAAAGACTTTAGTGGAATTAAAACCCTACCAATGCTTTAGAAGCTTTATAAGCTGGTAATATAGATGAGGAGCTTTTTATTGCACTTAAATCTGTAGAAAGAAGTGGTAGGCCTTTAACTTGGTATTAATAATATTACACGCTGGTCTTTTTAATTTAAGCTAATTAATAACATGCTAAAAAGGTAGACACAGATTAAGGCATTTATAATAGACTATAAGTAAGCTCTTAAAAATATAAAGCTTACAGCTAATAACTGGGATCTCTTTTATAAGGCTTACGCCTTCCTTTAACCGTTTAACAGTCTTACTTATTATACAGAAAGCACTGTGTTGTTAATATTATAGGTTTTTTTAGTAATAAACACACTACTAAAGCACTATAAGCAACAGAAGAATATCTATACTGTAATAAAGACTAGAGACAAAAAGATACTCCACTCTATCGAAATAGGCTGGTATTTGCTTAATAAATATTATTAAAAGACTGATAAAGCTTTACTCTACATAGCAGCCCTATTACTTAACTTATAACAGTAAGCTGTCTATCTTAAGTAAAATTGGCCAAGCAGCTAGTATTTCCTTACCCTTAAGTAAGCTAATAAGATCTTTAATAATGAGTATAAGCATACTGCTCTACCTACTGTTGATTAATCTCCTTTTAAGTCTCCTCCCTTTTAACAACCTTATAACCTACTTAATAACCTTTTTAACAGCTTAAAAGTTAGAGCAGTGGCTGGAAATAGTAATTATAACTTTATAAGCTTTATAAAAAGCAACCTAATTAATATAGAAAGCCTCACACCTCTAGAGTGGTGGTGTAAGCCTAAGCAATATCAGCGCTACCCTTAGCTTAGTATAATAACAATTACAATCTTATTAATACCTCCAGAGTTAGCAGAGCCTAAGCAAGTCTTCTTTGGAGCTAGACAGACCTGCTCATAAGATTGGTTAAGCCTTAAGACTGAGAAGATTAAAATAATTAAGTATCTAGGCAGCTGGCTAAGAGAAGATTTAATCAGGCCCAATTACCTTAACACCATGGAGCTCTTTATAAAAACAGCAGTGGGCGACAAAGATAAAGAAGATCAGAACACCAGCAATAAAGATATAGAGATCTCTACTTTCTTAGAAGCTCTATAAAGCTTTCCCAAACCACATCCACGTTACTACCACTATCTTGCCTTTATATTGCTATATTATATTGCATTGACTTCGGGCTCCTTATATTATCTTGCGTTGACAACGTCGTTGTTATCATGATAAGCAATCTGCCCAGGTATGGTGGGCCCTGTTGCCGCCGATTGTTGTTGCCTCTTTTACCAGGGCTGTTCCCGTCAGCCTAGCCGTGCCGCAATAAGCAATTGCGAGGCTGTACACAATGCTTGTCAACTAAACCTTGTCCATGCATCCGCTTCTACAGAATGTCCCACACATGACCGCCAGGGCTGTGTAAGTAAGGCGCTGCCGAAACCCCTCTCCCTGTGGTCCCGCACTCTCTTCAGAATCCTATACTCTGCAAGTTCAATTCTCACCTCTTCGAGTGATATGGCTCCAGCATCTACAGGTTATACGAGTCCCGGCTCGATGCTGGCCATCAGCTCAGTGTTGCCGGCTTTAGATATCATCATTGTCGCATTGCGCTTCTACACAAGACGGTACCAGAATGCTCCCTTGCAGCTGGACGATTGGTGAGTAACGAACGCCTAATTAGTCTTGAAGCTGATCGCGATAGGATGCTCATTCCGGCACTGGTCAGCACTCAAAATCTCGCGAGGCGTCCTAATACTCATTCGAACAGGTCTTCACAGTCGCCATGGGTGTAGATTTAATCGTTGGTTAGTTTGTTATTCAGTCAATGCATGGTGGGACTCTCACTGACAGCATATAGGAGTCAAGGGCCATGGAATTGGCTACCGGACACCTCCTCCAAATGTACCAGGTCCGGAAGGACCACTTCTCTCGATTTCTCCAGAGGTCACTCTTGCTGATACGGTGTGTGCTTGACGATCAAGAAATCTGTCAACAGACTTGCTAAAACCTAAGACAGGTTGAGTGGATAAGTCTCTGGCTACAACCTCTGGCACTTGGTTGCATTAAGATTAGCATTCTTGCTTTTTATCGACGTGTGTTTGACGCTCGTAAAAAAGGGTTCTTCCACGTTATGATCCAGCTATTCATTGGATTCCTTGTTGTCTGGATAATTGCGTTCTTTTTTGTAGAGTTCTTTATGTGTGGTACAGCTTTTTCAAATCTTTGGGGACCATACATCACTCTGCACACGAAATGTTCGAACGGCCACGCTCTGTGGATTGACGAGGCTTTCTCCATCTCCGACTTCATCTTGGATATATTAGTATTTTTTGTACCCCTCCCAAATGTGAGTGATGCACAGTGAAGGTGGTACATGCTGTGAATTTTTACGCTGATTTATTCCCCCAGATCTGGTCTTTACAAATGACCCTAAAGCGTCGGCTACTTGTCAGCCTTATTTTCGTTGTTGGTGCCCTGTAAATCTCGCTCCGGCACATTGAAAAGCCCTCGAGACTATGTAGTCGATTGCAGCTAAATCTCCAGTGCTATCGTTGGCTCAGGTATCCGTATGGCCATATTTATACAAGTGCTTGACGGCATTTACAGTAAGAAGTCGAGGTCCGATGACTGTTCGATTGCTAATAGTGGCTTCAGGTTCCATAGACTCCCAGGATGGGCTAAGTAGGTGGACTTTGGCTGCCCTCGAGAGTTCGTGCTGACTCCTGCCCAGTTTCTATCGCGCAGTTCCTGTTTTGGAGCATGCTAGAAGCTGGTCTAGCGGTGATAGTGACCTGTCTTCCGACACTCAATTTCCTCTTTGGAAAGCTCAATGCAACATCGATGCTTTCGAGCATACGTAGTATACTGTCCCTCGATTCATTGCGCTCGGGTCGAACAGGTGATAGCGGCGAGTCGCGTCATAGAGATGACACTCGAACCGTTGCAGACAACGCATCTGCCTCCTCACAACTGAAGATGATTCCATCGATGACAGGTGATAATGAACAGCATCCCTTTGGCGTGGAAACGCATGTGATGAGCGATCTCGAGGATCAGCGGGATCCTCCCGCAGGTCAGATTATGGTACACAGTGACGTGCAACATAGCAATCTGAACAAGCACTAAGGAGCAGCTGTTGTACTAGTCGTCCTAGGTACGACGAAGCGCTTTGTTTAGCAATGAGGTGGTCGTCCTTGACCCTGTTATTTTTATGCGCAAGGAGCTAGACGTAAGACAAGGCATACGGCGGTCTCGTCAGTAGAAGCGAGATACGGAATTAGCGTATGCTCAGAGTATTTTCTGCTGAATATTGAGCCGCAACACCCAACCCTTTGTAGCAGTACAAAGGTGTAACGGTTGTGCGATCTTAACAAAATTCGAATTTGAATGAATGTAGACATTTAGAAAGCTTCTGTACAAACTTACGCGTTTCGGGAAGTCACTGGCTGGCATGTCGCAAATTGTGTTATGAAGGGTGACCATGAACGCCGAAAGTGATCGAACCCATCGCAATCTCGATCCGGTAATTTGAGCTGCGCGATGACGAGAGAAAGTGTTGCCTTGCATCTCCAACAGCGGTCAGAAAGCTATAAGTACAGAATCGTGTCCAGCTGAAACCCCAGTATTGTACTTTCACCTTTGCTGTTTTTGCGATGGGAGGCTCAGAGAAGCTGCGCGTTGCCGTGACTGGCGGCGGCCTGGCAGGCGCTGCTATTGCCAATGCCCTATTTCGCCAGCCGCACTTAGACGTACACATTTATGAGTCTGCCCCCGAGTTCTCGGAACGTGGTCAAGCTATTGGCTTAGCTGTCAACGCGCAGCGAGCGCTTGCTCGCCTTCTGCCGGACGCTGAGGATGTTTTTCAGCGTGCTGGCGCTGTGCCGATGCACTCAACTCGTATTCTCATGGTAGATCAGACTGCTTATAGACAGTATAAACACCGCTGACTGGAGCTGTGATAGGGATCTGGACCGGCTGCAGGAACTAAAGTCATTGATCTTGCGGAAGAGAATCCGGGCAAGATCCTTCACAGGGCCGCACTATTGCACGAACTGCTAGCGCCTATGCCCCCGGAGATTATGCACGCAAACAAAAAGCTCTCGGCGATTGAAGAGCACAGCAATGCACTAGTCTTGCAATTTGAGGATGGCTCTACAGCAGAAACAGATGCACTCATTGGCGCTGATGGCCTTTTTGGGTCCGTGCGGTCTCATGTCCTTGGCGCCGACCACCCGGCCGTCAAACCTGTAGCGGCCGGCTGGGCTGGAGCACATAATCTCGTTTCTTACGACACTGCAAGCAACAAACTTGGAAGGGAGCTGTTTGAGGAGGACAGGCAATATGGTTGGATCGGAGAGGGAGGACTGTTCATGCACGATGTCTTGAATGATAGAAAGATTGTCCAATGCGTGGGCAGCTCTGTCGACCGCAACCCCTCGTCGGAAAGGAGACGGTCTATCGATCGCCAATACCTGGAACATGCCTTCTCTACATGGCTTGATGGACCTGTCGCGGGAAATATGATTGACGTGTGTCCCTACCTCGAGAACTCTCGACATCTGAACTAACGCAATTGCTCTTCTAGCTTTTACTCGACCAAGAAAAGCCTGCCGTCTTTGCGCAGTGGGAACATTCCGACGCTCCTTCCTACGTCAAAGAGAACATATGCATCGCAGGTGATGCAGCCCATGCCATGACACCTTGGCAGGGCAGCGGTGCGGCTATGGCCCTGGAGGACGCCGTTGTGCTTGGCGCGTTGTTCGCTCAAATACATTCTCGATCTCAAATTGCAGGCGCATTCAGAGCCTACGATGCCATCCGCCGTCCACGTACGCAGCATATCGCAGCCTCTAGTAGGCTCACCGGCCGCATAATGACCGGCCTTGTGGAAGAGATCGGGACCGACCCGGAGAAGTTACACGCGGCGTTGAAGGATCGCTGGGACTATATCTATGACTTTGATCTGGGTAAGCATGTCGATGAAGCGGTGTCTATGCTTCAAGCTGCTCAATGAGGAGATACGAGGGACTTCCGGGATGTGAACGGACGGCATAGGCACAAGGAGCACAATGATCAATCATTGATCTAGCTCGGCCTTGGTGTATCTATAACGTAGTTGCATCATAGCTCGACGGCACCCGCACTCGCTCCGCCAAGTAAAGCGCCGCCGCTTCATATCTGTGCTTGCGGTCCTCGTTTTTGACAAGCCTTCTGAGCCTTGGACAGCACTTGCCGCCTCTCTGCCAGCTTCGTCCCTCGGCCATGTTGTGTCACATGTGCTCGAATGTTTGAGAAGAGAGATACTTATAGGTTAAGTACCTATATGAAATCGTGGAAAGCTTACCTAAGTTATCAATCACGTGCGGCATTGTTCCTGGCAGAACGCGCTTTCACCTTCGAAATCATTATTGCAATGCCAATCGAAATATCAATACTATCGCCCCCCTTCTTGCCTGCTCATAGGGCAAAGGCCTCTGTTCTTACATGCTCAAGCGATCTCTTGACAGCCTTGCTCTACAGACTGAATCCAAGTGCATGCTTGAGGAAAGAGGTAGCTTCTTGATATTCGATCACGCATCAGCGCAAAAAAGCCATGCCGGAAACACGTCTCGCTCAATTCATGTCCGCGTACCATTCGATGTTGTTGGATTAAGTATGGTAAGCGATAGCGAATCCGGCAAACTGATGTGCTGGCTTGCCGAGTACCATTGTTTTCGCGTTCACGGAAGCTCAGAAGAGATATTGCTCGTGTAAGTGTTACGCTGAAGGTTGCAGCGCTCTTGAGGAAACACAACTTCACCGCTTCAGAACAATTTCTGGCCTGCACCAGCATTCTCCCAAGCTCTAACCATCAACCCCCTCGCCCTTTCTGTCGCCAGACTATCCAAAAACTCCACAATCCGACTGATCTTCCCCTCCTCATTCATACTCAAGAAAAACATAAACTCTCCGACATAATCCCACTCCTTGCCATCATCGCCCTCCTTCAGACCCTTCACTTCCTCTCTGAACTTCGGAACAGCATTCGCCCAGATAATGACTTGGCGCTTTGGGACGTTGACGTGAATTTCCTTCGCCGTCACGGGGAAGCTGGTTATGATTAGATGAAGCTTGGTCAAGTGGGCGGCCCAGTCCTCATTTGTCATGGGCGGTGGCGGGTTTATAGAGGATGGGGCGAAGGTATGGGTGCAATTGGCGGCGCGGAGGGAAACGTGAGCATTGGGCTCAAGCGTTGCGAAGGCGTTGATGAAGGCTACAGCAGTGTCGTGGAGAGTTTGTTCAGTCGTCATGGTACTGGATGACTTGACGATGGTCGGTTGAACGCGGGTCTAGAGTCAAATACTGAGTTGATAGTACTGGACACGCAGATGTTTGATGTTCCTTTATATATTGCTGCAGGTTGGGATATCTCAATGGAGTAGAGCTTCGCTGGATAGTAAACTCCGAAAACTTAAGCTATTTAGTCGGAGATAACAATAGTATATCCGCAGTGCTCTACGTATGGCCAATTCAGCCGCTAATCAAGGATTTTGCCTGCAGGAACCTGCATTACTGGCCAAAAACTACCCAAAACTACCTAGTTATTGCTTCAGTTCGGAGGAACTTAGCTTAGGAAGTATCTAGACGGCGCACGGACCAACCGGCCACAACGGTCCCGTTCGGAGGCAAGGTTCGCGGTTATTCGCATTCCACGGCGCAAACGCAGCTTGAGCTTACAAGAGCAGACAGAACCGCCATGGCTCAATTCATCCTATCAAGGTCGGCAACGCCTGAACTCTCCGCATGTAGCTGGGATGAAGTCTATCGCCAACGGCTGGGCTACAATCCAAGGAGATCGCTGCCTGAGGGCCCCTCTTTCTCCACACACATCGCCATCTCTCACAGATGCCGCCGAAATCGAAAAAGACCCCGAGGATTTCCAAGAAAGCATCCTCCAAAGGGGTTCCAGCGAAGCTTGCGAAGGAGAAGCGTGGATCGCAGACGGCTGGAGCTGCTGCTGCGCAGACCACACGTGAAGCTTTCGCTCTACGGTCTGCGGGGACACCCATACGAAAAGGCCAGAAAACAGGTGCAAAGCCCACTCGACGCCAGCCAAGTAGAAATTGCAAGAAGGTCCCGCATAGGGTGACATCATCGCGGTCAACCCATCAAGATACAACACCCCATCCCAAAGGCGGTGAACGTCATTTGGGGAAGGCTGATGAGCTGGTATCACTTCCGAAGAAATCGAGTCGAGACCGCGGAGCAGCTCAAGATAAACCTTCGCAGCTTTCGAGAAAAACGAGGGAGCAGATTCCCTCTCATGGATCGAACTGGCGAGAGGGATTTGGAACGCAGCTCGTATCCCAGAAAGATAAGCAGGGAACTCAGTCTGCAGTGAGTGACATTCAGTCGATTCAATCGTGCAGATTCTGACGCTGATCACATGTAGACGTCGGCGTGGGTAGATCAGCTCAATCTCATTTCGCCTGAAGAGGTTCCTCAACAGTCGGATCTGTACCTCAGCCGCACATCAAGTGCTGTTGTTGAAGAGCAAAGTAGGATGAACTCAATAACAACCGGGTCTGCAAGCAGAGAAGATGAAACCTCCACAGTCAAAAACATAAAGCGGGTCAAAGCAGCAACGGCAAGGAAAGTGTCGGACTCGAAGCTGAGGATTCGAAAGATAGAAGAAGAGGGAAACCCCGATCCCAGGATAAAGCATTTACGATCACTGCTGAAAACAGTACTTCCCGAGCCATCAGAGAAGGTTATTGCAGAAGGCGAAGCACTGGCGCGAAATTTTCTTGAAGAGACTGGTAGATGTCGGGATAGAAGATATTACGCCTTGCTCAACAATTTCTCATATAACATTGATGCTCACAGAGCCGATGCCGGCCTATCGACAGTCAACACTCAGTATTTCGACGCTGATCTAGCAAGATGCCAAACCAAGATTGAAGCTGTGCTTCAGCGAACTATTATGATGAATGTTTTTGACCGTCATTGGCTTGGAGAGCATTTCGACTGGAATACAGAAGGTCAATGGAGGCAACCAAAGAAGACACTCATACGTCCCACTAAGGAAGGCGATGAAATGACCTTACCCAAACCTGACCTCATGATCAGTTTCACTCTGAAGTCATTCTCTTCTGGAAGAGATCAGTCTCATCCGATCCCAGATGATCTTGAGCCATGTATTTTCCCAGACCGCGACACGCGTTGTTTTCCATTTCTATTCTTCGAAGTGAAAAAAGCAGCCGCTGACCTTGTGGCGGCCCAGAGAGCCAATCTTAACAATGCTAGTCAAGCTTTGCACAACATTTGGCAATGGATGAAACGGGCAGACCAGCTACCAGAATTCTACGAAAAAGTCCGCGTTTTCACCTTCGTATTCAATGCCCAGGAACTCAGCGTACGTGTCCATCGAGCCGAAATCGACAAAGATGACGATGGTGAAGACGCACTTTTCTTCGTCTTTGACACAGTAGAGGAGGTTGAGAAACACAGCTACACACGAGATAAGGCGTGTTTCCTTGTGAGCTCAATCATGAAGGATTATGCCGACGCAGAGCTGCTCCCGATCTTGCAAACTACGTTCATGGAAGTCATGCGTCAGGAGAAGGCGAAGAATCCGTCGAAGCGCAAAGACAATCCATCAGATAGGGGATCCCCGAAGCGGACAAGAACATCCGAAATGCCTATGCAAAATACGAGAAATTCGTTTGCTGCAGCTGGTTTAACGACTTCATGACCTTTCTTGGGCACCCATAGGTAAACCCAGACCATTTCGTCTCATCAATTTCAAACTTTGAGTATCTTTGTAAGGTTGGCCGCTGTAATAGGCCACTCACTGTTAGGTTTTTTGGGCAAGAAAAACGAGCCATATCTGTATATATACATTATAACCCCAATGTATTCTCTTATTGATAGTCTTCCAAGTTCTGCAACTAATTCCATGCCTCATGAATTTAATAGCAAATTAGTCAAAAGCTTTGGGTGATCCGTGAGTTTTGAAGTCATCGCCGCGTACACAACTTAACCCTCCTTATTTAAAACAACAGATCTTACTGCTTAAGCATTCAAAAACCCGACTCACAGGTCTCTTAGCAAGTTACTGATCTTGAAATTACTTTCTACTCATATCTAAATTAGACTAAGCGCAGCTGAGCACAGCTGAGCAGAGCATAAGCCACGGCAGTGTAAGGCTGAGCTGAGTTGAGCTGAGGTTAAGCTGGAAGTCATTTTGCCCAGTCAGTGTGTTGTAACTGCTGGCCCAGTTGGGTTTATAAAGAGGTTAAGATAGATCTAAGTATAACAGGGAATATTTAAGTATAAAATAACCTTATATAAAGTCTAATTCTACTCTTAGGCGTGAGTTACATAAGGTTACAACATGGGCGCTGATCAGCAGCCTAAGCTATTACTAAGCCACGCTGAGCCACACTGAGCAAAATTGGGCTAGCTCTAAGCTGCCGTGAGCCAGGATAAGCGCTGCCTGAGCCAGCGTGATTCAACGTCAATAGTGCCTGAATTCAAGACCTTCTCTACCTTGATCAGATTAAAAGGAGCCCAAATTACGGCTTCTTAAGCGCGGTAATACTTGCGTTTAACTTACTAATGGGACAGGACAAACTTAGAAAAGATTCGTCGTCTTGAGCATCTAAACTGCAATAAGTCCGACACAACCTTACCTTCTACATATATAGAATTTTGCCGAGTACATTCAGGATACCAGTCAAGGCGAAGACACCATGGATCATGACTCCAGTAGAATAAGACCGGATGACTTATCAAACCGAGAAACTGGAAGGGAATCTCCTGGACTGGTCCCGCAGACAGGCAAGATCGGCAAGGATGAAGATTGCCCAGTATGCCACAAGCTCAGCTTACCTTCTCAGAAAGGTGATCCATTTCAGGGTCCCTTTAAGCTTATTGAGACGACCGTGCTAGAATGGAGCAAAGTGGCTCGACAAAACAGGTGCTTGATATGTCCTCGGGCATGGAAGGCATTCGAATCATTTCCACCACCAGAAGGCTGGCCTCCTAAGAACGAAAAGGTTCAGGTGAAATTCCGCGCACCCGCAAAAAATTGCATGCTATTCGGTTTTGTACGGCACGAGGGAGAAAGCCACGAGGACTTCAACGATGCATATACCATAACTAGCCAAGCAGTGGCAGACCAGGAGCACACCATAGAAATATACAGAAGCATACGTATGTTCAACTTAGTCGTTACGTGATTCGACTTATGCTGATACCTCTACATAGCAGAATCGCACATCAGCTTTAAAGAAGAAGGAGGGCAAGTTTGGCGGAGCGTCAGTCGTGATGCAAGTAGCGATGAGGCAGTCCAAGTAATTCTAAATTGGTTCGGCAAATGCTGGCATAACCATGAATCGTGCAAGATAAACATAGAAATGTTGCTGCCAGACAGAGTCGTATACATTGCAGACGAGAGAACAGACCAAGTCTACCTGGAAGATGGGCTGAGCAGGAAAGAATGGTATATCGCCCTCAGTTATTGCTGGGGATCCGGCCCGACTGGCATTCGAACTACAAAGGCGAGCATGCTGGATCATAAAGATCAAGGTCTACCAATTGATGACTTGCCGCCTACAATTCGCGACACAGTCAGATTAGCCCAGAAGCTTGGTATCCAGTACCTCTGGATAGACAGATTGTGTATCGTACAAGACGACCTTGAAGATTGGGCTGTTCAAGCAAGCAAGATGTGTGACGTATATGCGAATGCTGTATTATGCATCAGTGCCGACAATGCCCAGGGCGTTTGGGAAGGACTCTTCCAACCGAAAGCGTATGCAGAAGAGCCAGAAAAAGATGAAGTCACTCACGATGGTTGGGTCCTTCGACCAGCTCAAGAGCATGAAGGCCTGTTCTCTTATGAGAATGAGAAGGACTTCCCGACTGCCCGTCGAGCGTGGACATTTCAAGAGCGCGAGATGTCCCGACGCATGCTTCGCTTTACTCCAAAAGAGCTCATCTGGCAATGCAATAGTCTATTGCAATGCGAATGTAGGCGCGAATCTAGTGGACTAGGCAAGAGAATCCTTCATCGAGCTGAAAATAAGTCAGCTGAGTTTACATATCAAATGTGAAGGCTGGTAGTACACGAATTCGCAAGCCGATCATTGACTTACCAAGAGGATCGACTCCCTGCACTCTCTGGCTTAGCAACTGGGTTTCAAAGGATCCTGGAGAAGAAAGGAAACGCACAAGATAAGTACTTAGCAGGGTTGTGGAAAAACGATTTTGCACAACAGCTCTGCTGGTTGCCACCTACAAAAGCCGAAAGTGATGCCTGGCAACGCAACAACACATTTGCCAATCCAATGCCTAGCGTCCCGGAAGGTGATCAGCTTCTCGCTGCGATTGATGCAGAGCGCAGGAAGCCTCCAAATTGGGATGAACGCCGCCCTGAAACCTATGTAGCACCAACATGGAGCTGGGCTTCGATAAATGGGCCTTTAGGATATTTTCGATGCCATCCGCCACGTCCGTTTCTGAGCAAAATCGATCTTTTGACAGCACGGATAGAACCACTAGAAAGCAGTCACATCTATGGTAGACTGAAGCCTGGCAGCGGCGCAATTACAGTGCAAGGACATGTATCATCCCATCTGAAATTAAAGATCTTTCGGCTCGTCTTCGGTCCCAAGGATCAGGACAATGATAGCCACCAAAACACGATGAAGACGATCTTCCTCCTGAGTGATGGATGTGGTAGTTGCATTGAGATTGAGCCAGACGATCCCGTCGAGATAGCTAGGGCTGATTCGCAAGACCTACAAGCGCTCAAATGCCTCCTTGTCGGAAGCGTAGAGTGCCCGATTGAGGAAAATACAGCAGTACAAAACTTTGACGGACCAGATCAGTTTGCTAAAGTGAATGAAAACAACAATCAGCGGGATGAAAGCGCGCCCGATAACTCAGAAGCACTGGGGCTGGAGCCAGAGTTGAGTAGTATATTCGATCCACAGGTCGAGGATATGAATGTATTCTCCTTCTTTCTGCTGCTTGCTCCTGTCAGCAATCAGTCTGGATTGTTCGAAAGGCTAGGGTGCTTCCAAGCTGGAATGAATCCGCACAGAGTCGCAGTCATGAGAAAAATATTCATGCAATCTCAAAAAGAAACGGTAACGATTTTATAAAACTCCGAGCATTAGTTCAAGAACTAAAACGCGAATGCCTGTCATATGATCTACGTCTTAGCCCATCCAATCTGAAAGGGAGCGCCATAAAGTGCCAGCGGTACCTGACAGCACTGGTCAATGGAGGTGCTACCGCAACTCGTACCGCCGCAGAGATATTGGGCAACAACCGCGTTAGCACTCAGAATGCTGCTGCCTGTCGGCTGATTATCTTCATCTGCCATATTAGGATAATATTGACAGTATCAGCCTCGTTGTTAACCTTCCGTCAAGCGCTAATCATTGACTCATCTTGTTTCTCTAAAGTGTCTCTAAGATCTCAAAGAGGAAGGAGTCCAGGCATAATCCCGACCAAGAACGCCGAAGGATGATGCATGTTAGTCACCCGTCACAAACTTGATTACAACCCAACCCTTTACATCAACGAAGCGCCACGCGTCTGATTGGGACAAGCTTGAGTCGTGCGCATGGTCAGAGGTGCAAGATCACAGCTGTGTAAGTTCTGTAAGTGCTAGTTTCGTGGTAGACGGAAGGGATTTTTGTCTATTTTTGTCCCGATTGCACAAGTGTATATGTGAATAGGATTGCATGTTGATTGGCTATCTACTATGTCCAAGTTTGTGATTTCTATGAGCGCCCTCCGAGAGGTTGTCGGCTTCTTGGGAACTCGACAGAATAAATTTCAAGATGCTAACGGGGATGTTCTAGACGATTACCGCCGTGAGGCTGTTGGCGCCATACAAGTTTCCACCCTCCCTGCCTCTCGCTATTCCTATATCTGGCTGGGGATGCTCCAGATACATCATGTCTGAGCGTCATGCGCCATTCACATATAACTTCCTGAAGCCAGGAGAGATTCGACTACTCTATTCATCTAGCTCAGCGAAAGAGACTGTATGGTCTCTGAGAACAAGTAACCTTTACTCCCCACAATCTGGAAACGAAGTCGCTTTCGACGCATTGTCTTATACATGGGGAAACCTATCTGACACATTTACCTTTATATGCGATGATCAAGAACTCCAAATCCACAGCAACTTGAAGGAAGCTTTACCGTATTTAGCAAGACGGCGATCATGGCTGCCTATCTGGATAGACGCTATTTGTATTAACCAGTCTGACGATGTCGAGAAGCTCGCTCAAGTTCGCATGATGCATACTATCTATAGCCGAGCAAGTCAGGTTTGGGTCTGGCTTGGTTGTGCGCCTGACGACGGTGAAGAAGCTATCGCGCTGTTGGCCCGTATCGCGCAGGTCGGAAAGGAAGTGAATGGCCAGAGTATGGAACAATTTCCACGCCCCACGCCAGAGTCCAAGGGCCTGCCAAGCTTACATTCCCCAGTATGGCCTTCGGTATACCAGCTCATCTATAATCCCTGGTTCTTTCGCTTATGGATCGTACAGGAGGCAGCGCTGGCTAAGTGCATAAGAGTGTTCTATGGAAGTAATGAGATCGACTGGAAAGTGCTGGGGGAAGCAGTCGACTTTGGCACAGAGCTAGGTTATCATATGCGCGACAGCGATGGACAGAAACCACGCACGGGCGATATCAACAACCACAACGTCTTTCTCATTCGTGAGGTAGTGCAAGATCCCAGCCTACATGTGCCATGGCAACATCATTTACTCCGGACTCTTTTGCTAACCCTGAAGAGCCATCGGTGCTCAAGTCCATACGATCGCGTCCTTGGAGTCCTTGGCTTTGTGGCGGATGACCAGATAGAGCAGATTCGACTAGATGACAATCCGTCCTTGGTTGATCTTTATACAAGGTTCGGCCACTCCCTTCTCAGTAGCGTTGGACCCAGTAAATCCAATTGGTGGGCATTTTTTAACATGGCTCCCATTTCAGAGAAACTGCCAAGGTTACCGAGCTGGTGTCCCGACTTTCACGCCTTGAGTAGCTTAGGCGAAACTCCTATGAATTCTTTGGTCAGCCCTATAGCTTCGAATAGGTACAAAGGACACATTCCTTACTACGCCAGTAGAGGTACTAGCTTTGCTAAGCAAAGCAGCAATCTCTACGAGCTGACTGTTCGCGGGAAGACATTTGACACCGTGAGTCGAGTGTACGCCAAGTTTCCGCATGCTTCGAAATTTCGTGCCGGCGGCACGTCGATAGAGGAATTCAGCAATATGCTTCTTGATATTCGCATTTGGGAAAAAACTCTAGCGGAGGCCATTCTGCAAGCCCCAACACCTTCGAAAGATCCAACCAGAGATCTGCAGATGAGTTTTGATGACAACGTGCCGCTAAAGACGACTTTAGACGACTATTGGCGTACACTTGTCGGCAACCTCACGGAGAGAACTGACTATACTATCACTTGTGAAATGTTTCATGATTTCCGGCGAGGCCTAGATGCATGGGCAAAATACGTTAAAAAGCTCGACTGGAAGATCGACAGCAAGTTGTAAGTGACAGCCCGTCGCAGCGCTCGCCCTGAAGACTGTATGCTAACACGTACACAGGCTCATCAATCAATGCGCCTATGGAGCCGCTGATGACCCAGAGGAAGAGCCAGAAGACACTGAAGCTTTGCAGCACATCAATCAAGGCGCACCTTGCATGACATTCCTCGTCGACGTCTTGCAATGTTTGGAACGTAGGCGCATTTTCACCACTGCTCAAGGTAGACTTGGATTCGGACCGGAGACGATTCGAGAAGCAGACGTGGTTTGTATCATGAACTATGCGTGCACAGCACATATACTGCGTCCAGATCTAGGCCGGGGATCCCCAACTTATCGACTAGTCGGAGAAGCCTACGTCCACGGAATGATGACGGGGGACATCGAAACATTAGGCTTGGAGGAACAGGATATCATACTTGTCTGAAGACGCCGTTGTCCCCATTCCCACGAAGACCAGTCCACATAGGGTATCGATCTTAGCCGGAGCATTGCGAACGGAGAATTTAGACGACCTGGTGGCTCTGGTGATACTGTTCGATCCGCTTGGGCGATATCTACGTGTCCGTTCCGGATGATGGCTGGATTCTACCAAGGTAGACTCGAGATGAACAATTATCATGATACGAAATCGACGGCAGGCTTACTCAGCTTCCTCCGCCAACGTTACAGAGAGTCTATTGTCAGCTCACCAACAGGTCGTAGAAGTAGTCAAGAGACTGACGCCATCGGTTCAGCCTCACAGCATCGTAACTTCAATCGCCCGATTTTAGAAGGATGTATCCACGCAGCTAGATGAGATCCATTCTGGATGGCCCTTGTGTCGACCGAGGTGTTGAACATAGAACGGGCAATCTTCGCCTATGTCTGGGTGTATGGAGAGGTTAGAATCGATGCGAGTATAGCGGAGAATATTCGAACAGAAAGTAACCTCGTACAAAATTCATTTCTGGTTTTGGACGTGAGTTACATGGGGATGTAGCTGGAGCGCCGAGTCAGCAGCCGAAGCTGTCACTGAGCCATACTGAGCAAGCTTGAGCACATCCCGAGCTGCCGTGAGCTAAATTAGGCACAGCCTGAGCTACGCATGATTCAACATGGATGGTGCCTTAACTTGGGACCCCTATTCTAGGCAATCAGCCGAACACTTTGGAAGGAGACCAATTTGCGGCCCCGTCATCTTCGCATCAGTTGAAGCCTTAACAGTCTGGTTATGCGTATCCATCGCACAGAGCAGCGTGAAGACACACTTATACACGGTTTCCTGATCCCAGTTCACATTATCCGGTAACGACATTGTTCGACGTAGCGCAAGCCATCCATAGTCCCAGCGATTACCTATCTTACTTCTCTTTATGTACTCCTGTTGAATTGGAATTAGTGTGCATATTCCCGGTAGTACATAACCCTGACACTGACTGTATAGGTAATATTACACGTGCCAAGTAAGAGTATGGCAGTTGTCAGCGGTTGAAAAGACCTTGGAGATAGTGTCGTTGAATTAGCCGTTGAGAAAATCGTAGGAGTCCGCGGAGGATGTAATATGGTTGAATTTGAGGGTGGATTTAAGGTCCGCGAGATAGTTGGTGTGTCGGGTGACCTGATCTGGATGTCGGAGGGGAGTTAGTTTTTGATGGCGGCGGATTCGAGGGTGGAGGTCTATTCTGGGTTTATGCAGAGGAGGTGGATATGTTGGAATTTGGGCTCTTGTTTTGAAGAGGACATAATGCATTTGTGGACGCACCCAAAGAGCTAGGACTTGGAACCTAACGAGGCGTCTCATTTGTACCCAGCTTTGGAGTGGTTTCATCCATCACTTGCGAAGCATGCTCAACAACCTGGTCCGGAGGTCGCTCGTCTTGTTCCTCAGCCTCTGGCAATTTCTCCAGGAACAAATCGCTGACCTTTCCCTTCCCAATGACCCTCTGATAGACAGCCAAGGAAGTCCCCAGCTCTTTGTGTTTCCCGACTTGTACAGCGTCGAGCATGTTTGATGCAAAATTCTGACAATTGTTAGAGATGAGGTTGTAGGCCTTTTGCTTTTCGCGCATCTGGAAGATGACCATTTCGCCTGTTGTGCGTTAGATTTTCTCTGGTGTTAGAGGTGATAGGGAAGAGCAATGAACCCGCTTGTCTAACTGCCTCATCATTGAGTTTTGTCTTGCCAACCTCGTATTTCGTCCATTTGTCCTTGACTAGCTTCTCGTTTATGTAGATGATATCCAGATCTTCATCCATCCAGAGCTGATGACAGTAGTCGCCAACGATCACAGCCCAATGCTGGGTCGGGTCCGGGTAGTTGTGTATTCTGTCGGTGATCATCTTCGCAAGCGCAGTCTTGGCTATCCATTGACCTCCAGGCACGGGGTGCCAGCCAATCTCGACAGTGCGGTGTTCTTCAATGTCTGCTTCGCCAGGAGGTACGACGTTTGGGGTTTGGCCTCTGCATTGATTAATGCTCTTGGATCTCGTATGGTCGTGGCGGAGGACGATGCGTACAAGCCTATTGCATGCTCGGCGTTTAGCTTGCCTTTGATGAATTCTTCCTTTCCTTTCGAAAGACCCACTTTACTATAATGAAGGTTAGTATTCGCTAGTCTCATAAGCTAGCTCGAGCTTACAAAAGGGACTTCATCACGTCCTTTGAAGAGCGCGACTCGCTCTCCGGCTCTTCTTTGAAGCGAAACATTGCGACGATGTGTGTCGATTAAACTCGAGTCGCTTCCGCGGTATCAATTGGACATCTAAGATACAATTCTCCGCAGGGCGGCGGAGGGCGGCATTACGTGCAACGGTATGCCGGCTACGCCAGCCAGTCAACCACTTTGCAGGCAAGCTTACAATTAAAAGCGTTATGCTCATTATATCAAACAGCGATGCAATCCCCGATAACAGATACCTGACTGAGCTAGCCAAAGTAAAAGAACGATCGAGCATCTCAACTTCGCTCTATTCAGCCAAGCAGTTCTAGCCACGGTCTCGAGCGCAACATGCGAGAGAAAGCAATACAACATTACAACGAGTGCTTTAATTTTGTACAAGTGCTTGTTGGCGTTGAGCTACTCCGTAGGTGTGATCTTACCGAGTTAGCACAGGTGGGCGTACGGAGAGGTCATTTTCTGTGTGAACATAGCGTCGGCCGAATGACTTCCAGTTGAGGACGGTCCACCGGATTCTGCAAGTAACCCGATGCGGCTGATCGTGCACAGATTGTGCGTCCGACAAGGGTTACATTGTGTTCTAGGCAATCTATTTTTCTCCTACGTTGTTGTATGTTCATGCTTTTGTTCTTGAGTCCTACCTTAGATTGATTTGAATGAGCCCCAGTGGTTAATTCTTCCTACCTCATCATACTATGCTCCGTGTTTCAAACCTCAAAAATAATCTCTCCTAATTACATTGTTGCAAATGCAGGCAAGTCAAACGTCATTCATTACCTAGTTCCATGCTCCTCACGCATCGCTGTATCAGCCGAGTATCCTCTGTTCTATCTCTCACGTCAGTCCCTCCAAACATGGTAGCTGTGTAGGCGACGGCAAAAACGTGCAGCGGCTCTACAGCCAAACACATCTAGCTTTGCAGCTCGCGTATTCGAAGGGCTCCGACGATCAGAGATGTATCGCATAAGAGGAGAAGAAGAAAGCAGGAGCCTAGCTAGACTAGGGCAGGTAGATGAATGAAGATAAATGAACTGTGTTGTGCCTTCCCCAATGTAATACTACACAGGTTGAAGATCTGCTTGGACTTCTCTGTATGGTATTGTACCTACCATGATGGGTGCAAAATGAACAAGCGAGCATCCATGCTCTACATTTTCTGGCCTGTTATGCTTTTTGAATCCCTCAAGCTCAAGTATAAATCGGCGGAGCGTTTCCTAGTAAAAGCCATGCTGAGGAAGTCAAGTTCGCTGTCATTTGCAAGCACTCAACTTTCAAATATTCGATCATAATGAGGATCATAAATCTAGTCATTATCTCAGTTGCGGTTACTCTAGCTACTCCTTTGAAGAAACGGGCTGGTCAGACTTACATAAGTATTGGCCAAAATTACCTCAACGAATGGCTAGGCTTCCAGTCCGGGATTCAGCGTCCGGCTGGAATCAGTACCTATGGTGACATATGGAGCGGCGCGCTGAACTCGGACTCGCAAAATCTGCTCGCTGATTACGCAGCATCTGGAACGTATGACTGTTTCGTTCTCCTTGGATTTTGCTACACATGCCCGGCGTCTGCTGACGTGACGATATAGGGGCTTCGTTGAGGTCGGTATGAGTTGGAAGGATGCTATGACTAGCAATGGCTATAGCCAATTCCAGGTTAGTAAGTTAATGAGCTTTTTCCACCTCAAGTTCATGTCAAGGTCAGGGTGCGCAGCTATGCCACGATGTCGCGAATGGCAAGTACGATGGTAACCTCAACGCCCTCGGCTCCTATCTTGCCACATTTGGCAATGTCAAGTACATTTTCCGCGCCGATTACGAGGTCTCGGGCAACTTGCACGCCAACACCAATCCGACTGAGTTTGACGAGAGTACCTGGGATCTGACAGCATATCCGGAGGCATTTGCGCATGTTCGCAACATTATGAGCAGCAAGATCTCAGACATCGAGTTCATATACCACCCAGTTCGGGGGGAGGCTCAGCTGCTATATCCTGGTGACGACGTCGTGGATTATCAAGGTACTACCCGACTCCTAATCTTTATTTATAGAAACTCAGTCTCATTCTCCAGGGTTTTCAATCTTCAATAACGATGTTTGCCTTCCGGTCGGAACCACTTCAAACTGCGACGGGTCTGTCTTGGATCCAAATGTCCTCAAGGATATTCAGTTTGCAACTAAACCCAAGTGGGTCGCCGAGTCGTCTGTACAACCACCAGCCTCTGACGCGACAGATGATTTCATCACCTATTTGACCCGTGTCAAGAACATGATCGAGCAGTACGACTTTGCTGGCTGGACGTACATCAATTCCAACTGGCCGATTCACGGCTGGCCAAGCGACACATGGGGCGATAGCCGCATCGAAACTAACTCGCCCATCAAAGATTGGTACGAGTCGAATATCGTGGGTGACAGTCGCTATATCTTTGCTTAGACGTTGCTGTGATCCGAGACAATCAAGCAATGAATGTAGGGAAAAGGGCCAGTACATGTACATAGCTTTTAGCCCAGCGAAGTCTGAAATGCCGGATTGATTTGCTGTTGTTGTCAGGGTTGCGTCTGAAGTTTTATCGTCATTACTTCTCCGTACGCTAAAAATATAAGACCCGGACCCCCTGCCTGCCATTATCGCCCCACGTCCCCTAACGCCGTCGATCATTTCGAAGCTTCATCTGTAAATATTTTCCCTTTCCTCAGTAGATTTGACGACTAAAGACACACCCTTTTACGAATTCATCGTTCCCTCAGAATGGCAAATGTCCAGCCACCATTAAACTACGAAAATTCAGTCGGCGATACTCATCCTGAACATTCGACCAGCCTTCCTTCAGAAGTCATTGCCTGTCTAAGAAATGCCCGCTTTGTAGGCAAACGCTCCCTCGTCCGTCAAGCTCCAGACGAAACTGACTTCCTACGCTTCCACAGCTCCATCTCGCCACCTGCCACGCCAACCAACCCCACGTCTCGCTCATGAACTACACCTACCTCCCCTCGACCCCGTACTCCACCCTGCCGACCATCATCATGACCACCAACCCCTCCAGCCGCAAAACCCTCAACCTCCTCCGCAACCCGCGCGTCTCGCTCCTCGTCCACGACTGGGTATCGCACCGGCCCCCGACCGCGACGCTCCCCACCACCACCGCGCAACACGGCTTCTCGCCGCCCTCGCCTCCATCCCCCGAAGACAGCCTCCCCGCAAACGGCGCCTCGCTCTCGCGCCAGACGTCTGGGTCTGCGGCCCAGCAGCAGCATAGAAGCAGTCTCGCGTCGCTGCTACTGAACCTCAACTCGTCGAGCCTGTCGTCGATCAGTGCGACGATCAACGGGACGGCGCGGCTGGTGCCGCCGGGGACGGAGCAGGAGCGATGGTTCAAGGCGAGGCATTTGGAGAACCATGCGTTGGGGGAGGGGCAGGAGGCGGAGGAGGGGGATGGTGGGAGGGGATGCTTTATTGAAGGGGAGGAGGTTAGGGTGGTGGTGGTGAGGATACGGGATGGGAGGATTGCGGATTGGAAGGGGGGAGTCAAGGATTGGGTTTTGGAGGGTGGGGAGGAGGATGATGGAGAGGTGGGGGGAGGCAGTGGAGAGGAGGTGATGGTTGATGGGGTGTGAGAGGATGGTGGAAAGGGGGATGAAGATGTTAATGATATGTCACGATCACTACTAGATGGCTATCCTCAATGCTATGGCGCTAGGGGGACACGGATAGAAGTGGCAAGACCGCAACGCCGGATCAAGAGGGTAAGAGGGTCGGAGGAGAAGGTTTGGCGCTCAAGTCAAATATGGAAGGCAAATTAGCAGTGAGCAAGGATCAAGCCGTACATGGTAGAAAACGGTTCTGAGAGTAGTGCCACGTAGAAGTGAGCAGGGGTCCAGGGCCAGCTCATAGATAGATTTGATCAATTGGGAAAGTAAATGGACAAGCGAACATGCAGCCTTATCAGAACACAAAACAATTGGAGTATCCGAAGTAGGGGTTGCGACGCGTTCGCCATTCGGATGATGCGCAACGGTTTCGATGTGGCGGGCTACGCTACGTATGCAGCCGGGGCTGAGCAGTGACGCCAGTTCGCTAGGACGGCAGCTTGGAAAAATAGGTACGTACCTACAACTCCACATGCCGCCAAAGCTCTCAATGCGAAACCTGCATTACTTCCTTTTCTACACAATAATTTGAGGGCCAATATGGCAACCAACGACAGCCCTACCTCAGGCGTCGGCAATGGCTTCCACGACGAAGACCTGGGCTCACCGACTAAGCCCGAACCTCCCCTTCCTGATGTCCCTCAGTCCGCAACCGAGGGCGTTCCCAAAGCCGTAGACGAAGTTATCTATTCGGATGTATGCTTACGCCTTGCTTTTGCCTATATCCTGCTGATGGGGCTCTCTAGATCGGTGTGAACACATTGCTCACTCGGTTGAAGCAAAGCATAGCTTCTGCTCGAGTATGTTACAACCCCATTTCCATTCTCATCAGCTTAGCTTACAAGCTTGAAGGATTTTGCTGCCTTCCTCAAGAAGCGATCAAGCTTAGAGGAAGATCAGGCTCAAGGCCTCAAGAAACTATGCAAATCTACTCACGATGGACTTCGTCGCCCAGAAGGAAGACAGGGCACCTATAGCCGCCAATTTGACGAACTCACCCGCATGCACGAGCGCATGGCCGACAATGGCATG
The DNA here is from genome assembly GCA_010094025.1 of Viridothelium virens. NCBI lineage: Eukaryota > Fungi > Ascomycota > Dothideomycetes > Trypetheliales > Trypetheliaceae > Viridothelium > Viridothelium virens. The sequence goes on along the minus strand of ML991891.1, from coordinate 20,578 downwards.
CAATTTGCCTTATCATTACATCAGATGCACGAGGATCTTAACGAGTTAGCCAACAACATGGAGCGAGGTCGGAAGAATTGGAAGCAAACGGGCTTAAATGCGGAGAAGAGGGCTTCGGACGCCGAAGCTTCGATGGAAAAGGCCAAATCCAAATACGAGTCTCTTGCCGAGGCATACGACCGCGCAAGGACAGGAGACAAAAGCTCGGGCAGAGCATTTGGAATCAAGGGCCCAAAATCGGCAGCCCAGCATGAAGAGGATCTTCAACGCAAAGTACAGGCAGCAGATGCAGACTACAAGTCCAAAGTCGAGGCAGCGCAAACTCAGCGCCAAGAGCTTCTCAACTCTTCGAGGCCACAAGCAGTCAGGGCGCTTCAAGAGCTGATTACGGAGTGCGATTCTGCTTTGACTTTACAGTTGCAGAAGTTCGGTAAGTCTAATGCCAATTGCCTTAAGCTTCCACGCCCTTTCCCTGACCGATTATTAGCATCTTTCAATGAAAAGCTCTTGCTTGGTAATGGAATCATTGTTTCACCATTGAAGAATGAATCGAATGGACAGAGGAGCATGCGCGATGTCGTCTACGATATCGACAATGAGAAAGACCTTCATGGTTACATCTCCAGCCATGCGCCCAAAATTCCCCTTCGAAACCAGGGCATTGAGTACAAGCAACATCCTGTAAGTTTATCACAAGAGTCACCAGCAGAAGAGCTAATTCTCTATTAGAGCCTTGCCCCTAAGCAACAAGCGCCTCAAACCACCGCCAAAGCGTTACCCCTCCAGCAGCCTCAGTCATCATCTCAACCGCCCGCATCATTTCCCATGCAACCACCCTCCCAGCCTTCTTCTCAGCCTGGTTCGGCCAATAATCGACAATCCTTCGCGCAGCAGCAAAGTTTCTCTCCACAGTCATACCAGCCGCCACCTCCCGACCAAGCTTTTCATTCATCGCCGCAAGACCGCTTCATGAACGGTCCACCTCCTATTCAGACTTTTGCCTCCCAACCTCCTTATGCAGGCAACCCGCAATCGGCAAGCCCGTACACTCATCAGCAAACAGGTGTGACCTACTCGTCTGATCATCTTCCTCCGGTCAAGCCCGTATTTGGTGTGAGTCTGGACGATCTCTTCCACCGAGATGGAAGCGCTGTGCCGATGGTGGTGTACCAGTGCATCCAGGCTGTGGAGTTGTTCGGATTGGAGGTGGAAGGCATCTATCGGATGAGTGGGAACTCGAATCACATTGCCAAACTTAAATCGAAGTTTGATCATGGTACGACTCAGACTATTATCTCTTCGAATGGCTAAGCCTACCATTCTTAACACCAGCCTCCTAATGCAGCCTCTAGATTCCTCGAGGGTTGATTTCCGCAACCCGGAAAGCTTTTACCACGACGTGAACAGCGTCGCAGGTCTCCTCAAGCTCTTCTTCCGCGATCTACCAGACCCATTGCTTACCGGAGCGAATTATTCTAGATTCATTGAAGCAGCACGTAAGTTGCTGTATCTTTAATACAATCTCATCTTTCCCAGCTAATACCACGCCCCATCAGAAATTGATGATGACATCGTTCGTCGAGATTCCCTCCATGCCGTTATCAATGAGCTGCCAGATCCCAACTATGCGACTCTGCGTGCCTTGATCCTGCATCTGCATAGAGTGTCAGAACGATCGGCTGTCAATCGGATGAGCTCGTCGAATCTGGCACTGTGTTTTGCCCCGACAGTACTGGGGGCGCACTCAGGTGCCATCTCAGACTCAGGGTATCAAGCCAGGGTAGTGGATACAGTCTTGCAAAATACTTTCCAGATTTTTGACGAGGATTGAAAATGCTGGTTTTAATTTTGGCCATCGATGGAGGATGTCTCTCGGATTAGTATTGATGCAACTATATATCCGAGGTCTTCTCTTCCGATGCATGTAACGCCGAAGAATTGAGATTGCGTTGGAGCGTTTCTGACTCTTTAGTAAAAGTAGCTTAGCCAAACCTTATTTAACTAGCATATGAGTAACAACTACGACGGAACAAGTAATGTGATCAAAATTCTATGTTCACTGAAGTCAAAACATCATCAAAGGGAAGCAATATAGTATGTGTGACAAATATACATTAGAAGGTAGTACAAGCGTATAATGTACAGAATGATCAGAGCCTCGTCAAAACCCCGTAAACCCTTCTCATGGACTTCCCGGGAGAAACCGGGGACAGAGTACTCCGCAGTGCCAGACACCAAGATTTCCATCCGCAGTTTCGCAAAAGCTACACTACGGCCCAAAACATAGTACAAGAAGAAAACCCTCAGAATCACAACGAGGAGACCCCCAAATCAACTCACCCCTCCCTCCACCTCGCTACCTCCTCCCTCTCCACTTCCTCCCGCACCCTCCTCGACACAACCCACTTCGTCTCCACCCTCCACCGACGTCTCTCCCCCTCCACCTTCGACCTCCAAAACCTCAACTTTAGGTCCATCCCCTCCCTTGCTCCTTCCCCCCCCCTTGCTCTCTCCCGTGCCCTCTCCCTCGCTCTCTCCCTCTCCTCCCTCCGCGCCGCAGACCGCGCCGGGGAGCCCCCCCGTCGGATGCGCAGCCGCCGCGGCGGAAGCGGAGAGGATTGGATGGATGTGGTGGAGGAGGAGGTTCCGATCGAGGGGGTATCGGGAGCCCCAGTCGAGGGGGTACTGAAAGTCACCGCGAATGGGATCGCGGGCGGCGTGTTAGCGGTGGTGGTGGTGGTGGGGCTCCCGGTAGTGGGGGTATTGGGAGTCGTCCCCGGGAGGGAGGGCGGAGTGGTGGTGGTGGCGGGGGAGGGAGTGGGAGACGGAGCGGCGGAACGGCGGGTGCGACCGTTGGGGTCCGCGCGGTAAGGCTCGAGCGGGCGATGAGGGCGGGAGGAGGCCCTTGTGGTGGAGATGTCGCCTTGGTGGATGTTGCGGAGGCGGAGGATTGTGGGCATTTTTGTCTGAGAGATGGGTAAGCCGAGTGGTGTGGAGTTTGTTGACTTTTGGCTGGGGGCTACCTTGGTCGAGATTTGCTTGATGGAGTCTGCGTGATGATGTTAGAAGAAGTTGAGAAAACAAGCAGAGTTGGAATGGGTGCTGTGGAGTGCTGTGATGTTTGGTTCAAGAGCTTTTGGGTTGGGGGGTGCCCCGACCTGAAACTGCCTGACAGCAGCTTGAACGAATGTGGATATGAGAATTGAACAAAGCGAGTGTGGTGATGATGGCGAGGATAATGCTGTACTTACTTGATATCGTCTGAGGGGTGCTTGCATATGAAAGTGGCTTAATGCGTATGTGTGTGCGTTGATGCTCAGAAGTAGAGTGTACGCAGAATTACGCAGAAAGGATCTAGAGAAGAAGGGACGGTCCTTTTGTACTGGGACTTGGGGGGGTTCGTGGAGCAAAACCGTGGATCATGGTGAACCGTTCACGTTAAAGTTTGAACGAGAACTTTGAGATTAGAGGATACTGCATTGGCTTTCCAGAAAATCGCCCTCGTTAAGAACTGCATGTGAAGGTAGCTGACTCGCTTCAAGCCATATGCTCAAGTCCCTCCAGGAGCAGTCTCCCTCAGAAAGATACAGCAAGCAGTGATGTTTAAATCAGTGACTACAGCGAAGCAATGCGAGATAGCGGCAGCAATACAGATACATATTGGCCTATAAAGTAGCCATGCTAAACGGGAAGATAGATAGGCGTGAGGAGATACTGAAAATGAACAACATCGAGTAACGCATACTTTGGTTGATTCTGACTGGAAAGCTTGACTGACAAGATTTGAACTATGAGATCTCGGAATCACGATACGGCCTGCAATCTTTTCATCATCTCTACAGCCTAGGCCAATGGAAAGAGTGGAGGGGTTGGACTATAGTCATCTTGGAATACGTTTTTGTATAACCGTTACCCTATTTAGAGCTGATCTTAGTGTTTCTCTGGTAGCGAGTTGAGCGTTCCACACGTCAGAGCCGGGTGGCTGGGGTGACGTCCGGAAGAGGACGTGAGGACTTAACGGTGTATCGTAACGTTCAACGTGCTCCAAACTTTGAACCACGTCAAGTTTGCCGCGCGGAAGCGCCAGCCGAGCGCCTGTCGAAATCCCTACGTCGCAGTCTCCTCCAGATCAACATAGATCAGGCTCGAAATGAATCCTAGTGCAGGATCCAAGGTAGACATCATACGATCAGAACGTAATCGAGGTTACTAAGCTCTGACACAGAAACGCAAAAGGGCCGTAGTTGTCCATCAAAATGAGTTCGAAGAACACGTCGACACCTCGAAGCCGACTGCTGTTTTCGCGCCAACCAAAGGACGGAAACATACCGTGAGCGTTGCAATTCCCGGTTCAGTAATTGCTAAGTATGATATCATCTCGAGGACAATAATAATCGCTTTCTGAAAATCTCGCAGTGCTTTGACGCACGACCAAAAAACGGCGGTCGCAGGTCAAATCGGTCGGGCTCTCGCTGTTTCTTGCGTAGACGAAGTCGTTATTTTCAACGATGGTCAGAATCACAAATACAAAGGCGGCCAGGACCATCGGAATCAAGGTACCGTGAATGAGGACGATCATACGGGATGGACGGATCCAGATCATTTTCTTTATCATTTACTTTCCTATTTAGAGGTACCTCCTTTCCTGCGGCGAACACTTTTTCCTTTTCATCCAAACCTTCGGACTGCTGGAGCTCTTCCAAGCTTAGATATGCCGCATCATCTACGTGCGAATGAATGGTGTCCATACCGGGAAGGTATCACCCTTGACAACCGAGACTTTACTGAAGACCATTATGACGGAGGCAAGGGAGCAGCACCACAGACCAAGCGGACCAAAAAAAGCACGGAATTTGGCTTAGCGCTACCTGATGACTCTCCAAACTATACTCTGATCGATGCAGGCGTTCCGCAGAAGATCAAAGTTCCTGTGTCGATTCCTCCAAACACTCGCATCACCCTCAAACTCTCTTCGACACTGGAAAGTTCTAGAATCACCTCTACGGAAAACATTGGTTCCACAGCGGAGCCTGTCCATCCAGCCACTCCGCGCGAAGAAGCAGGCTATTACTGGGGCTATACCGTCCGACGCAGCAACGACCTCTCCTCTGTCTTTACTGAATGCCCGCATGACGGCGGATATGATCTTAGCATTGGTACGTCAGAGCGAGGCCAGCGCCTCTCGCACGTTCTGCATGGCTGTGGAAATGAGTCTTCACAAAAAGGAACCTCTGAGAACGATGGCGGAATAGAACGACTGCCAGCGAACTGGAACCACCTCCTCGTAGTCTTTGGCGGACCATCAGGGGTTGAGGCTGCGGTGTCCGCAGATAAGGAGTTGATGGCGGCGGGCGTAAAGGAGGCGAAGGACGTGTTTGATGCATGGGTCAACATATGCCCAGGTCAGGGCAGTCGAACAATACGAACCGAGGAGGCAATTTGGGTTGGACTAACCAGTTTGAGGGAATTTGTAATACAGAGGGACGAAACATGATCTGGACAGTTGAGAAGAGATATCATTGGTCAGGGCCCTTAAATTGTATCAGGACGTCCAAACCATGTCTACTTTCCTACAACTGTACGGTAATGATCCCGTTAACAAGTCCATGGTCATATGCCGCTCTCATAATCTTACATGTGAATGCCTTATTAGGTGGCAGCGATCCTCAGAAATGCCTTCCTCTCTGGCCGAAGAGTCGAGGATTGTCGAAGGTGGCATGCCCAGTCCAGCTTATTAATGCGGCCTTCGCCGAAACGCCTACTCTCATGCCATCCTCTCCCAACTGTCAATCCAAATATACAATGACGATGGTGGTGAGGTTCCCACTTTCAGAATCATCCATCTCTTCAATTCTTGTCTAATTTACCTTTCCAATCCCCAACATGATCACATATCAGCTTTGCCGCCTCGTCAGCGGAAAATTGCCGACCTATGGCTTCTACGAAGTCCCCGTCCGGATCTATCAATACAGTCGTTAGTCTCAAATTTCTTTGAGGAATTGCTCATTGCGTCCAAAGAAGAAATCTTACCCATTAAGTAAAAGTAAATGCTATGATCCACCAAATAATCCTGGCCCGGCTTCACATCGGGCGGCGTAGAAAAATATACCCGATAAGCCTTACATGTCGCCTTGATCTGATCCCACGTTCCCGTTAGCCCGATCATATCTGGATGGAACTCGTCTAAATATTTCTTCATCACGGCTGGAGTATCCCGAGCCGGGTCGCACGAGATGACAATTGGTCTCAGTACATTACCCGCACGCTGCTTAACGCGATCGATCATGCCAGCCATCTTGTCGAGCTCCTCGGGGCAGATATCCGGACAGTGTGTGAAGCCGAAGTAAATCTGCGAAGCAATCATATTAGCCACCAGCCACGTTCACAACCACGCCCACGTCAAATGCGATTCTGGTCTGTGCTTCCAATCTGCCCACTTCTCACTCTTATTTCACGCACTTGCCAATTCAGAGCAAACGTACCAAGGCGTACTTCCCCGTCATATCCTCGCTCGTAAACCGCCGCCCATCCTGATCAACAAGCTCGAATTCCCCGCCCACCTTTGGCTTCCCGATCCCCTTGGTCATCTCCGCAATCCTTTTCCGTTGCATGCGCTCTTTCTCCGATCGGAAGTAGAAGGTCATACCCACGCCCGCGAGGAGGAAGAGGATGCCCGCTGGCCAGGAAAAGGGCTGTAGCGTCGAAGAATGTTAGTCAAGATGAAGGCCTGAGACTAAAATAGGTTTGAAATGAGGAAAGACGTACGCCGAGTTTGTTACGAGCTTTCGCTTGCTCGACGGTCTGATAGGTTTTACTGCGGCGGGGGAAGGAGCTTGAGAAAGATTGGGTTCGTGAGCGGGAAATCGCGGAGGGACATCTTGTACAGCATGAAAGCTGAGGATGACCCGGACGAGTCCGAGGAGTGATGACGAGATCTGAGGCTTTTCCGACGGCGGCTGTGCTCGAGGAGTGGAACTGGGGTGTATAGGCGTATGGCGAGGGACGGGTGGCTCTGAGAGACGCGGTGACCAAATTCGTCTGCCTCAGGCATTGGCTTGATCCTGAAAATGCGCATGCCATAATGGCGCGAAGGATTCGGGCGTTGTGAGTTGCTTGGGAGAGTAGACGGATATCAGTATTTGGTGCTGAGCGTCATCTTTTTTCTCAGAAGCGCAGGTGTCAAGCTGGAGCACAGACCACACCTTATTACCCTGCCTTAGCACTCATTGGATACATCCCATCTTTACAATGAGAGCAAAGGTTATTGCAATGTTTTCATTACACTTCAAGATACAAATACCGAGCTCTCTACAAGAACATCGTAGGCATCAGTCCGCCTTATTCATCATAAGCTGCGATGCATTCTCAGCCTCCTCAAACGAAGGAAAAATCCCAGATGAAAATAGACAATAACTAATAACCCAATCCATCGCTATGCATAGGTACCCAACCCATCCAAGAACACCACATAAGCCACTCCCTCCAGCGCCAAATCCTCAAACCCTTCTCTTCATTTCATTACTAACGCGCCGGGAAAAAAAAGTAGCGAACCACGCCTCTCAGCCCCAAGAAGAATCCAAAACGCGCTCCCTCAAGTCTCACATATAAAGCAGCCAAAACTTCTCTCTACTTCTGCCGCGCCCCAAACAAGCTCAAGCTCAAACTCGTATCATTCTCACCAATCGGCGGCGGCGCCTGCAGCAACTCCCACCGATTGAGCACAAACGCCGTCGTCTTCCACTCCTGCTGTTTCGCCGTCGCAAGGTGCGAGCGCGCGAGGCTCTGCTGCGGCGGCGGCCCCATCGATCCCGTCGCCGCCGCCGCAGCTACAGGAGTCGTCGGCACGGGACACGGCTGGGCGAGCGCAAGCCAGGCGTCTGGAGGCGTGGACGAGCCGAAGAGGAAGGCGAAGCGCGGGTCGGCGGACGAGCTAGAGGCATAGAGCTCGGAGAAGTGGGAGCGGAGATCTGGGGAGAGGTGGTCGGAGAAGGAGACGAGGAGGTCGAAGATGTGTTCGGTGAGGTCGGGGCAGGTGTGCAGGCGTGGCTCGCGGAGGAGGGTGCACAGGACGTCGACGAGGCGTTTCTGGGCGTCCGGGGCGGCGGACCCGTCGGAGAAGAAGAGGGCCTTGTTGGTGTTGATGAGGTAGAGGATGGCGTTGAGCCAGGGGCGTTTGTGGGGGATGAGGTGGACGAAAGATGGTGTTGAGCCATTGACGTCTTTGAGGTGGTCTTCGGGTCTGATGATTGTTTCTGCGATCGCTTTGAGTTGTCTTGTTAGTGTTTCCGCAAAAGCGGCGCGCTCTGGTGAAACAGGGATTTGCGAAGTCGCCTCTACGAGCGACATAAATCGCTCGAGTGCTTTAGCATTTTGCTCTGCCTCGAGATCGGTTTCGCCAACAGCGCCGCTAGAAATTGACAGGATGGTATCTTCAGCATGCTCTCGGACCTGTTTTCAACATTAGGGTATGAATCTCCATGAGGAAAGGCAGTAGAACAAACCTTTTGCGCGATTTCCAATGGCATGACCTGGAGGAGATCAGGCCAGGTTGAAGAGCCAGCGCCGACGACTGCTTCGAGTGCAATTGAAAAGACCTCGCTGCCATTAGCATCGGATTCGGAAAATTTCGAAGGATCTAGCTCAAAGATTCTGGAAAGTTGACGAAGAGCCAGGATGGAAACGGGCAGAGACAAATCGTCAGCAAGCTCAACCAATTTTCCTACTTGATCCCGAAATGATAGTTGTGCAAAACCTGCGATGATCAGAATTGAGAAACAGAAACATGGTTTGATTCCCATACCAGATGAACCACCAGCTTCGACCATCTTGTCAGCCAGTCTCTTCGTATCCAACGCAACGGGTGCGCTCCCCCTGCTCGGCTCAAAGGCTGTTATGACCGCATTTGAATCCAAGGCTAAGTGTTGCGCCACAAACCCGAGAACTCTATCATTGAGTGCCTCACCAATGGTCGCTATATCTGTCGAGCCAAGTGCTCGTTGTACAAGACCGAGTACTGTCTTAGAATTATTTCGGCAATACATCTGTTGAGAGACGCGAAGGCGGTATGCATCCTATGACTATTGTCAGTGCGGAAATTGCAATAAGGTGTGTCCACTTACGGGAGCATGTAGATAAGGTAATAAAGGGACGTCTTGGGGTATCAACATGTTGAGGACCAATGCAGATGTATCTTCTATCGTAGAATGAGATAAGTTGAGACCGAGCTGGAGCTTATTCTGGTGTTGCAACACGGCGGTTGAATCAATGAAAGATCCCAGTGATAGACAGCCAGCTCCAGCCAGAGAACACAGAGCGTGATGAAGATGTTCTCTGTGGCCCTCTTCGAGCAGTACCAAAAGCCAATTATGAACGAGCAATTCGAACTTCTTTTCGTCAAACGTTCTCAACCAATACAGCCAACAACTGAAGTTAGCAGCTTCGACGCCTTTGCCTTTGAGATTGACATGTTGCTTCATTCGTGCAGCGATCTTCTGAAAGAGGCGAGACATTGTAGGCTCGTCCATAGAATTGCCAGATAAAAAGATTCGCTCAATCTCTTCGTTGGGATCGAGCTTGGAAGGTTGCAGGGTCTCATTCGTGTCCGACACTGGCGAGCAGACAGCGACAGCTGTCTTTTGATCGCAGCGAGCTAGATCGCGCTCAACCAAGAGTGGTATCCTTGGGTCACATTGAATAATTGGTATCAAATCTCGTAGGGTAAGAAGGAAGTCTCTCGAAGTCGCTCTACGCATTCGAAGATAGCAATATCTCTCGATGATGATTTTTGAAAGGGGATTGAAAGCTCCGATGGCAGCAAACGTTCGGGCGTGGCAGTGAAGCGTATCTGTGACAGAGGCAAGAACGCTTTCGTCATTCGAACTAATTGTGACGCTGATCACGTCAGCGAGGATAGCGAAGTCGTTGCAGTCTTCGAGGAGTTCTCTTGATGCACAGAAGTCTTCGTTCGATATTGCCGAGACTTCTTCCGAAACCGTGGGTTCATCTGCTCTGGCCTTGAGCTTTGAGCTGTCACATTCGTCAGAAACAGACTTTTCCAAAATTAGCATGAATCATACAGATCATTAGGCTTTGTAAGCTCCTGGATTCGTTGTCGCAATCGCCGGCCTAACTCTAATTTTGTTGGAATATTAAGATGTTTGACGGAGACAACGGTAGGGTCTGCTCCGGTTCGTAAGAAGAGATTCGGGACGCGCTGTGATAGTGCTGTAAAGTCATCTCCACTATCGTGGTTCTGATGAGCAAACCCGCGATTCGCTTGCAATAGCGATTGTCTGAGATTGACGATATGTTTTGGTAGTCGCTGCGTAGGAAGTTCGGCTAAAAGCTGCATGTGGAAGAATTTACACTTCAAGAGAATTAGCACAAGATAACCGGTCATTAAGAGCATTCGCTGAGGAGCTTACTTCGTTGTCTTCTACTAGACATCCTTCTGAGACAAGCCATTGCAGGTAACGACCCATAGAGAAATGGCCTGAACGTACTAGCTCGGCTAGAATGCGGAAAATATTGGTTTGACATAGTGAGACTGAGATTGCAGAGAACCTCAAGAAAGACAGCATCGCATCATCCAAGTCGACTTTGGCGGCTTGCCAATTCCGGAGGAGGCGGGCAACTAAGTATATCCGATGGTCACCTGCCCTATATTTCGAGGATGCCCAAGTCATGACGGCCGCAATCAACTGTCGTCTGTCGCTGAACAATGCAAGGCACTGCACGGATAGCTCGCTAAATGAGGTATTCTGCTCATAGGCATCAAGGAGCGCCACCAAAGCTCTGGTGGGATTGGAATGTGTGCTCGGAGACTCGGATGACTTGCAGATAAGACGCTTATTGCGACTCTCAAGATTTGCACAGGCGTAGATGAGCTTGGGCTCTGAGGACTGCTCTGCGCGTGCTTGGAACAAATGCTTGTATTTTTCCCAAGTTGCAGGCAGGATCAGGCACCCACGGTGAGAAACGATGAGTGTCGCAAGCAGTACTCGAAGTCGATCAATGAGGGCTTGGTAGACTGTATCGACACCTTCGGCCAGTATCTGAGATGAAGGAACGATTAGCAAGCATTTGCGTAAACGAGCGATAGTAGGACTTACCGAGTCGAGGTGGCCCAATAAAGCTTCTGCCAACCTCTTCCCACGCTGGCGGTTTGAAACAAGATATCTCCAATAAATCTGGGCAAGTAATAACCACATAGGAATTTGCTGGTGCTTTGCGGTCTCAAGAGAAGTGAGCAGCCAGTCAAGGTATTGCTCCCGATCCAGAAGACGTTCCTCAAAGATTTGAGTAGCGAGTCGAGTGCTGTCAATGTTAGGCGCTCATCTTTTGGAAATTCGATAGGCGACCATGATAGCTTACCCGTATTGCATTTTCTGTTGCCAACCCTGCTGCCTGCAGAGACCAATGAGAGAGTCGATGAATTGTTGCACGAACACAGTCCACTCTTTGACCCATTTCAACTCTCCGCCCATGGCGAAGGCACCGCTGACGCCCCTACGTTTAAGACCTCGTATCTCGTTGGCTCCGATGCACTTCACAAGCCATACCGCCCTAGGAATCGGGATATTCTTGTTCAGACATTGTTCCAGTAGTGCTTTGCCCTTGATGCCATGAGGCACATGTTTACTTTGCCGCCGAACCGGCACGTTAGGATTCGCCAAGTCACGCAGCCAAGACTCCCTCCTCGTGTCGGGCATCGTTATTCGTGGTGGGGGTTTGAAAGTGGAGCCAGTTGTGATATGACCCACACCTTGCCGTTTCTCCAACACAGTCACCAAAAGGGATGACAGTGTCTGAAGTCCTTGCTTGCTCTTAAGATGAGACCATAAGGATGGTCTTGCCGTGTTCGTCTCATACGAGGGGTTCGACGGCTTGTCGAAGAAACCAGACTTGATGACATGTTCCGTTAGGGCATCTTCAGGATGCTTCGCTTGCCACGAGAAGAAATCGGCTACTTTGCATGCACCACGACGGGTCTTGTCATTACTGCTTCCCGCCTGCCAGAAATTGTCTCCCGGAAGCAGAGTCGCAAATGCAGGAGGATCTATACCAGTGTTTTGAGGTGTTGTGGCCTGCGACGCTTCGTGATTGGCCCCTCCAGCATTGTTCATTGATCTCGAATTGCCTGGACGCATGGGAAAGGCTAGCAAAGGGTGGGATCGAGATACGTTGCTCTGATCATGGGTAGGCGTCGAGTGGAAGGCTTGATCTCCCTTTCCCAAGTCCGAAGGCTCAAGATCTTGTTTGCTGGCGCCAAGTTCAGGCTGCGATCCCCCGACAGATCCATCTCCGTCACGAAGCTCATTCCTGAGTGTGCCTGCCTTTGCTTCCGTCTCTTTCTTCCCACAAGACCAACCTTTGTCTCCTTCGGATTTCAGGTCAACGACGGGGCCTGGTAGCTGGGCCGAGGCTGAGCTGGTATGAGAGTTGACCCGTGGGATTGTCGGTGGGCGCCGAATTCCGTCATTGGCGACCTGATGCGAAGGATGTGATTGTATCCCCGCCGTAGGACGTGAGTTCATAGCAGGCGTAAAACGTTGCCGGCATAACTACCCTTATCATGTGCGCATTTGGCTCGGGACGGCGAAGAATGGAGGTGAGTAACGACAAGAAGATGGTACATGAGCTGTCACGGTAGTCTAGCAAGACCAAGGATGTGGGTTGTGGTGGGAGGTGCGAGGCTTGGAAATCTTAGCTCGGGTGACCAGCTCTGGAATGGGTGCTTAAGGAGTCGAAGATAGATGATGCGGTTCCACGAGTAGGGAACCTTCGGATAAGCGTGGTAAGTTAGGTTGCAGATGGCAGCTTACACTGGACTCGCGCTGGGTTCGGGCAAGCCGGGAACTTTGACGACTGCGAAATTGTGGCGTCGGCGGCTGTATCCGCGGGCCCACTCCTCAGTCCTCCCAGCTGGGACCGCCGAGATGCTCCAGAGTTGTTCAGGCTAGCCGTTTAGCCGCCTACAGCACGGTGAACACTCTCGATCACTCGATCAGAAATTGGGGACAGACCCATGCCGTGGTAACTGTTTCGAGGGCGAACCTCGGGAATCTCTGGCATACATCGATCCCATCTATCGGACTATTTCCCACCTGCTCCAGCCACCCCTGCGGCTATACAAGCTGAGGTTTGCTCTGGTGCTCAGCACGCGTTGGTGATCGGAGAAGTCGGTTCAAGATAGGTATGGCGGCCTGGCATGGGCGCATGGTGGTGCATGGATTGCTCCTTTCCATGCAAGCCATCGCCCTAGCGACCGTGGCGACCTCCGAACCCCGGCCAGTGGGACGACGACGTCTTGTCACCCCGTATTTGGTGTATGAGGTCCGGTCACGCCTTCAGCACTCTTCATTCTGCTACCAATCAAGCAATTTCTACCGAAGGCTTGAGTTCCATATTACCCGATTACGACTTTGATCATAGATCCTCTTCCCGCTGGTATTGATTTTACCGGTCTCCCCAAAGAGCTTACAACAATGGCATCTTCCAAGAAAGACATGAGGAGAGCAGACTTGAGTAAGCTTCGGAGTTAGGGACCTTCGACTGATTACTCATGTGACTTAGTCGTTCCGTACCGGGAACCGCAGAAGAGCAAGGACGAGACCGATGTTACAAGTAGAGCCCTCCTGACCCGTTGTCAATTTTCTTCGAGCACGTGCTAATTTGGTTCAGGTACAATGTCAAGTACGTTGCCTATGGTGGCGGTAAGTGCTTCTTCTGAGAGTTTCAAGAGCTTCAAGGAGAATCTGCTGATGGGTTTGCTTAGATATTCACTAGGAATAAGTACGCGCCAACCTCCAAAATCCTTCTATCTTGTATAAGCATTGTCTAACGTCCCGTAACGAACAGGCTTGTAGGATGGTAAGCATGTCTTGCTGTGCCTCTTCCAACCCTTGTCAGTACTCAACTATTGCAGGACGTCCGTCATTATTGCTCTGCAGGCGTGGTTGGCCGAGACCCCTGAGCAGAAGAAGACGGCGACTACACCTACCTACTTTTCCGTCGGCATGGCCTGTGAGTGCAACGTTACACTTCCCACTACCAGGACTAGCTACTAACGAGTGTTCCAGTAATGGCCACTATGGTGGTAAGTCATGCCTCTATGCTGGTGAAGCACGCGATACTGAAGCAGATTGTTCTTGATTCGCAGTCATACATGCCTCTTTTTCTACCCCCGCAGTCCGGTCGTCAGGGTGGCGCTACCACGGGAACAGGCGCACCTCCACCAGCACCCCCATCCTAGAAATACATCTTTGTCATGCAGAGGTTTATTCACATTGTGTCGATTGACTAAATGACAAGCACACGCCGATGCTCGTAGCACAGCACAATGCCCGTCGCAACAGGGTTAGCGCCTAGTTCTATGTAATGTATTACCTAGATTTAGCTCAGGATAGAGCCAATGGCAGTGAATCGTGTGTAAGCTTTCGCAGGTGAAGCCCATCTTCTCGGCCATCGCGGTAGACAGTCTTTCGGCATCTTGAGAGCCATCACATAACATTTATTTGGTTCCGTTTCCACTTTTTGCACATTGTGAGGTATGGAATACTATTGCCATGCTTCATGACACGCAGCAAACAGTACATTCAGCGAAGCAAGCGCGGTAAAGTCAGGGTCCGATGATGTTTCTAGAAGAGGTCTAGCGCTATCGGGGGAAGGAAGTTCCTCCGCCGGTAACTGCTCAGCCTCTTGAGCCCTTCGCTCTCTTTGTGCCACTCACCTACTAAACACCTGCAACTCTCCACTCTCCACTCCAAAGCAATCAGTCTCCAGTTCTCTTCGACTCCAGATCACCGCGAACTTTATACCAACTTACTTTAAGAGAGGTTCCTGCACTACAAACGAGTTTATGTCAACTATCGAAAATCTCAAGACCTTCGGTACGCTCCTACTTCCCCACCTCACGCCGCTTTTCACATTACCGCGATCGCTATTCCCCCCCACCATAGGCTCCTGCACTTACTCAGTCCTGTCCACCACCCAATCGAATCTTTGCATTTCTCACATCACTTTGGATAATCTTTGTTGCAAATCGCGTTGGCTAACCCCACCTTCAATACAGACCCGTTCGCCGAGGCCGACGAAGACACAGGCGAACAGAAGCAGTCCCAAGGGAACTACATTCATATTCGCATTCAGCGTGAGTCCCTGCCTCTCCAGTCACCATGGACACCGTAATCCGAGCGACTTCATCCTCAATATCATCGCCGACTGCTGATGACGGAGTTTTCGGATAGAGCGCAATGGTCGTAAGACCTTGACTACGGTCCAAGGCTTGCCTAAGAAATTCGACCAGAAGAAGATCCTGAAGGTCATCAAGAAAGAGTTCGCCTGCAATGGCACCATCGTCAACGACACTGAGATGGGCGAGGTGATCCAGCTCCAAGGCGATCAGCGTAAGAACGTGCAGGAGTTTCTCACCAATGAGAAGGAAGGGTTAGGACTAGATGCTAAGACCATCAAGGTAAGTCGTATGGTCGCATGTCGTATTTCCTTCGAACGCACCCTATCCGGTTCTAACTGCTGACCGAAAATGTTCCAGGTCCATGGCTTCTAAGTCTACCACGCCACGCCACGCCCCGTCAAAGCCACTCTAGACCAAGAGACTGGTCGCTAACGATTGCCAAATTATTTCTTGCTTCGGCCGGAACCTCTGTGTTTACGTTGCTTCTAGGGATGAGTCATGGGCTCTCGGCGGGGCTGGCGTTGGATGATACCCTCATATAGATGGTTATGACGGCTAGGACTGGTGCATGCTATGGTTGCTTTCCAACGACACTCATCTAGTCCCTTCATGCTCTGCGGATCTCAGTCGCTCTCTTCCAGGTTCTGTAATTTCTGCAGCTGTTACTCGAAGGTGCACCAGTCTAGCCAAGTAGCTAATCTAATCGATTGCAGATGCTTTTCACCATTTCTTTGCTGAGTGATCTGTCGACTTGTTGTAGCAGAGCATGATTGCATTTCTCTCTATTACAGGGGACAACCTTTAGGCGCCATAGTTATGCGACACACTGGAAGTATGACATGTTGTCTCCACGACATATCTTGATCCTCTGCCCTACCCCGTTTGCTTGCAATCTCGCCCTTGTAGAGACGCAGAGACCTGACAACAACTTATCTTGCCATCAACAGTTACGACCAAGCCGTATCGTCCCCGAACAGCTTATGGGTTGAACTGTGCAATCTTATCGACTGCCTCCAGCCACAATCGGCTGCCTTCCGATCCCTCGCCCAATAGTCTCCAGATGCCCCAACTATCCAGCCGCCTTGCCCTCCACTCGACCCACCCTCTCTCCTAAAATATCCTCCACACTAGCCTCCTCCACCATCCCCCACACCATCCAATCCCCCTGCTCCCCCTTCCAGAACTTCTGCTGCAACACCAAATACTCCGTAATCTCCCTCCCCTCCCCCTCCCCCTCCTCCTCTCTCACCACCCTCACCTCCCCATTCCTCCCCTTCACCTCCCTCCACCTCTCCAAGCTCTGCACACTGCGAATCCTTACCACCGCCTGCCTCAGCGCCAGCGTCGCGCCGCCCAGCCCGTCCGACGGAAACTTCGCGCACTTGTGCGCCACGAGCTTGGGTTTGCCGCCGCGCCGCGCATACCGATGCAAGCGCCACCGCAGCTTCTCGTTCGTCGGCCGGCTCGCGATGCGCGACGAGAAGGAGCGCAGCAGCGAGTCGCAGCAGAGGCTTTGTAGGGTGCGCGTGTCGCCGGCGGCGAGCGCGGTGTACATGCGCGTGTGCAGGTTGGCGGCGGTGCGGGAGATTGAGAAGAGGGAGAGACGTGGCCAGGGGCGTTTTTTGAGGAAGAATTTGAAGTAGACGGCGCTGTGGGAGGGGTGAGTTGAGGTTATGAGAGGGGAGGGAGAAGGACGATGAGAGGGGAGGGTGGGTATGGGAGGGGTGTGGAGAAGGAGGAGAGGAGGAGGAGGAGGAGGGAATGGCGCTTACCCGACGATATCGAACATGAAGTTCCAGATGCGTGTTCCGGCGAGGCGGAGGCGGAGTCTGGGGTAAGTGAAGAAGGATGGGCGCGAGGAACGGGAAGGCCAGACCATGTTTTCTGTGAGAGGAATGTGAGTTGTTATTTTTGAAACGACCGAAGAAGGGAAATTCACCAGCCAGCAAGCCAAACTCGTTCATTTCATCGATCGCGGCGCCAGATCGCATCATCCCCTTCTGCAGGCTTTTGGATGAGCGTTGACGTTGCTCACGGCGATTGATAGCGGCGAAGCGTGAGACCGAGAACGATCGGCATTGTATCTGATAGCGGATGGCCACATTTTGACACAGGCCTGAGAAAGCAGGACGTGAAACGATCATCGCGTTATTACCAAGAGCATGCAAAAGCAGCTCAACTTGTTTCCCCCGAGAAAAAAGTAGCGCATGAGTGAAAAGCAATATCACGTGAGTCGAGGGTACAGGGCAGGGCAGGGCAGGGCAGGCTTTCCGACAGGCCGAAGACGAAACACTTTCAAGCATCATAATATCATCGGTAATCTCTGTCTCGGTGCAGCCTGGATCCGGCCAGTCCTGCACCTGCACTGGGCCTCTTTGCGGCATCACGGCAGCCGCCGCTTTTGATGTTTATAAAGGCCGCCCCCCCTTTCTTGTCCTTGACCACGGCCCTTTTTCACCTTCTCTCCTCCTCTGGTTACCCCTCTTGACGGGTTGTGTCCTTATAAATCAGCAGTCGGCTGTATAAACGCTGACATGGCCTTGTCCAAGCTTATTATCCTATCCTCCTCTCTTATCTGTTTTTTGTGTGTGCTTAATTCTTTATTAGGCCCTTATTGCTGTTTACCTTTATAATAACTGTTCTTATCTGCTCACACATGAATATGCGGATTAGGGGATTGGAAAGGCTGAGAGATGTTTAATTCTTTAATTCTTTTTTTTAAGTTCTTAAGCAGTAATAATATTTTTAAAAAAAAAAGAATTTTATTTATATTTTACATCTTTTTTACTATCTGTTTAAGGATTAATAATATAATAGATATGTTTAAATAAGCCTTTTATAACTTATACTAATTATACTTTTTAAAAGTATTTTTTATATTCTTTTTAAACAATTATAACAGCTTCCTTTTTAATTTTTAATTAATATTAATTAATATAATACTTTATTTGGTAGCCAGCTTATTATTAATATTTTAAATAACAGCTTTATCCTATTTCAATAGAATTCTTAACAGCTTATGTATATATAATTACTAATAGACTTATATTAAAAAGAAGGCAGCGGTTTTAATTATTAAAATTATAAACATGGTGAAAAAAGAAAGTATAAAGAATAAATATAAGTATTAATTATTAAAATAAAGGTGTAAACTTTAAAAAAGCATGCTTTTAAACATAAAGTAATTACTTTATATATTAGCAGTAAAAATAAGATTAGTTTTATAATGTAAAGACTACAGCGTTGATCTAGCTATCGATCTAAATAACAAGACACTACATAAAAAAAAAAGAAAAAAAAGATGCGGGAGCTATAACTAGCGGACATTTGAGAGGCTCTATGTGTTATGTAATCTCTGAGTTCTTAACACAATAGTTACAACAGCAGCAGCTCTGTTCTGCTTATATTACCCTCCTTTTTAGCAATAAGCCCCTGTAAGTTGGTTTATTAATATTAACATTTTATCTCTAGCCTAGTTAAATAGAGATATTTAGCATAAAATTTATTCTTTAGCTTCTTTAATTTATTTATATATTTATATAGTTTCTATGTAATTTTATTTTATCCAGTCCACTTTATTAGATGTGTTATGAGCCTATACCCCCTGGTACAAGCACGGCTTGTAGCAGGTATGTAGAAGGGTCTCAGGGTTTTTCACGTAGGAGCGGAGTGTTGAGGATCCAATGATGTAAGAAGGGTCACTAAGCTTTGAACAACTTGTACTGAATAAGGTCTTATTTAATTCGGCTTATAATTAACTGTAGGTACAGTTTGGTATGGTAATAAAATGCGAGGAAGTCAGTTAAGCTGATTCCCTCCTATATATATATACTTGTGATCTTCCTAATCACAGCTGTTTTCCTTCTGATTAGATCTTTACTGATCTTGGGTTAATTGCTACTAATTAGTGTAACAATTAGTGATTTATGGGTGATCACCCTAGATCGCTTTACCCTAATCTATAGCTTATTATTACTGATTAGTTACGTAACCTTTACTTATTATAACCTGTCTATGGAATGCTTACAGTAAGTATAAAGGAGATAATATTTAGCCTTAATGCGGCTGGGTTGTAATATTACCTCTCCCCTTTTTACTATTAGCCTAACAGTTGTTCTGGTGTGGTACATATAGCAGCTAATAATATGTTTAATTATTATGGCTTCCGCCCGCATTCCCACTTCCTCCATACTTTATTATTACTGTTTTATTGCTAAACTTTATAAGGCTTTTATTATAATATGTCCTTGCTATAATTATGTGCATTAAAAACTGGACTGCCGCATTAATCCTAACTCCTAAAGATATTTAAAGTGTGTAAGAAAAAACTATCCTTATAACTTGGCCTTTTTTAAAGTTAACTTTAATAAAATTAATTATAAAATAAATTAGGTTTAGGATAAAATAATAAAATCTATAGCTAAAACTAATTATTTATAAAAATAATTAGAGTTCCTTTATAAATATTAATAATCCTTAGCTTTTAATAAAATTTAAAATATTTTAAACCTTAAATTTAAGGAAGGAAAACCTAAGGAGGTTACTTTACTTAAGGAGTAAAACCCTTTTTATATTATTTTTAGAATTATGTGGGATATATTAATAAAAAAACTGACTTCCTTTTTTATTAATTCTTAGCTTAATTAAATTCTTTTTAATAATATATTTTCCTTTTTAAGTTTTAATATTATTATATCTTTTTTTTATACTTAGCTAATATGGTCCTTATTTTTTAAGTATTTTCTAAATTTAGGTATCCTTTTTATTTTATTAAGTACTTTCTGCTTTTTTTTTATAAAATTTTTTTTACTTTAAATTTATATTTTTTTTTTAATTTATAGCTAAATAATTTTATATATAATATGCTTTTATCCACTAATTTTAGTAAGGATAAATAAAATATTGGGTGGACTTAAGCATCCTGCAGAAGGTTTAACTTATAATTAACTTTATTTTTCCTTTTTTTAATAATAAATAAATTAACCTTTATTATACTAAGCTTTTTATAAGATTTTTTTGTTTTTAAATTTTTTATAAGTAAGTATACTTTATCCCCCTTTTTTAATTAAGGTTTATTTACTTTTTTATTATTTTAAATTAAACTTTTGTTTCTTTTATTAATATTCTTAGCTATTTTATTATATATTATTTTTATTATCTTCTTATAATCTTTTCTTAATGCTAATATTATCCCAATAAGTATTAATTAAATTAATAATAGTATATATCCTATTAGCCCTTAAATAGGCGCAAATTTGGTTATACTGGATTTTTTAATATTAATACATAACTGTGCTATGGGTAGTAAGGATACCTAATTATCTTATAGGTTATTAATATAATATCTTAAGAATTATTCTAATAACTAATTTATTTATTTAA
>ML991890.1:0-43326 GCA_010094025.1 Viridothelium virens | reverse complement strand
AGCAGACCGCAGCGATAACGAGAAACGTATGGGGAAATAAGGAAGGACGGTTTTGCTAAGCGAAAGGTGTGTATTTGGGAAGGGGGAATGCCGAATACGAGGGAGGACACAGGGAATGAGTTCATGAACATGAGCACACAAAGGGAAAATAGTAACATGAAATTAGAATGCCGGAATCATACGAGGGTCTTGCGACCAGACGCTGATCTAAACGCGATAACGTTTTCATAAAGAGCCACGCTTTTCCAATCCACCCACCTGTCCTGGCATCCAAACCGACCGAGGCACAAACCAAAGCGCTAAATAGCTGCTGGTCTCACGTACTCCTAGTCTCTAATTCTTTAAAGACGCTGATAAGCAAACACAGCACTTTTCCTAATCTGCCCCCTCTTCCAAGAACGGCCGTCCTCATACTCACGCCCCACCATCCCCCTCTTCCCCCTTCCTCGACCTTTGCCACGGCCACCTCTTCCTCCCACCACTCCCATCCACACTCGGACTCCTCCCTTTCCCTATCATGCCTCTCATCCGACTTTCGCTTCTCGGCGGCGGCGTCTCCTGCTGCAGCTGCTGCTCCACCGCGGCAGTGTCATCCCCAACCTCATAGCTCCGCGTACTGGCGCTCATCCGGTCAGCTGGATCGCCACCACTACCAACACCACTGGTGCCGACATCAGCAGCAGCAGCGGAGATTTCATTAGACGCAGGATTCGCCGACCTGAAGCTCGACCGGCGGGCAGCGGGCTGGGGCGGGGGGTGTCGTAGTGCGGGATGTATTGGAGAGATGACATCGCTGCCTCGGGTGGGTGCGCCGCCCGGTGTGGAGCCGGAATGCGAGGTCACGGGCGATGCTTGGGCAGGGTGCTGGCTGCTTGGGGTCTGCGGTCGGACTTCTTCTCTGGAGGCGGGTCTATACGGGACGTAATCAGACGCCTGGCTGAGGGGATGCCGCGACTTCGGAAGGGCATTTCGGTTGTACGGCGGGAGGCGATGTGTATGGGCAGTTGTGGAAGGCTGACCGGGGGTTGAACTGGGCATGCTGCTCATCGTGTAGTTTCGAATAAGCGGTGGTGAGACTTTCGGTCCGGCGTCTGCGCCGGAGGAGAGAGAGCGTTTTCTCAGGGTGCTCGGGATGGAGGTTGACACGGCTTGGTGAAGGGCTGGGGATGGAGATCGAAAATCTTCGATGCCTTCACCATCGAATAGGAGATTGGCGGCTGCAGGCACTGGACGGGCGAAACGACTTGGGGTGCCATGACTAATGGAAGCACCAGTCGGAAAGCCGCCGTAGGGCAAAGTAGATGAAGAATCGGGGGGTTTTGTCCGATTGCGAATAGATGGAGTTGAAGGTGAGGCTGAGCGTGGAGAAACAGAATCGGAAGTGGTACGGTTGTGGCGGCGCCGCTGTGAGTGGACTTCAGGAGATCGGGATGCGGATGGATGCCTAGGGTCGTGAGGGTGTTCGCTGCGGAAGTCATCTTGGACGGAACTCCGACGGTTATGGTGCAAGCTTTGGCTCAGATATGGTGACCTAGGTGCAGAAGTCGATGCTTGAAGGCTCGACTCCTCAAAGGACCGAGATTGCCCAACTTTCGGACTACTCAGGCTGGGATCTCGGTAAGCGTATGTTTGAGAAGTAGACGAGGTGAACAGAGATGTTCCTGGATCCTCATAGGGTGGCCTATCTCTTGATGAATCTCCCATGTGCTGACCAAAAAAAGTACTGTCCAGCTCGCTAACTTCACTCAAAACCGGGGATGGCGGAGAAGGTGGCAATGCGGAATCATTGTCAGCTATCTTCGATGACATGATGGAAAGCATGGAAGTGCGATTGCGAATCGTTCGAAGAGACTCCTCGCCACTTAGGTAGAGTTGCCGGAGGACCATCGACGCTGGCCGTTTGTCGGACAGTGACGAGGGCATGTGTTTTGGCAGATGGCCGCCTGTATTATCAGTAGACTGAATCGTCGCCGGTGGTCTTTTTACGGGAGACCGAGATCGTTTGTTTAGTACAGTGACGCTCCCTGCGGTCGGCTTGGATTCGACGGAAGGCGATCTGGAGAGTGGACCCGAGGGATTGGAGGCAGCACTATAGTAACCCGTGTCTGCCTGCGACGTCGGTGGCCTACTATATGAAGAGACTTGGCTCTGCAACTGATAGTTCTGATCCTCCAGACTGTTAATCATCTCAATGGCCTCCTTCAAGCCTCCGTCTCTCTTCTCAAGCTCCTTGCACAATTCTTCATTGACCTCAAACAACTCCTTATTCGTGGTCTCAAGCGTAGTCACTCTTTCCACCTGTTCAGCCATTCGTTGCACCTTGATGCGCAATTTGGCCAAAGCTTCATCTCGATGATGTACCTCAAGCTTCAAGCTGAAGTTCTCTTTGGATAACCTATCCATGTGACGTTCCATCTCTCGAACACCCAGACCGCGTCTTGTATGATCGCTAGGCTGTCGCGTGTGAGCTCTATGAGGCGAGCTCCCAAGCACGGGCCGAGGAGGTTCATCGTCGTCGAAGATGTAGTCGTCTCGTCCCCGCTGAGGAGTAGTGTGATATGAATTCAGAGCACGGGAACTCTGTGCACGGCTCTCAGCCAAGCGCTCTTGCAGATAAGAGTTGGTCGGGGTAGGCGTGCGCCCTCGAGTCGACAATTTGTCTGGCATGGAGGCGATAGAACAATCCATTGCTAGGGTTCGGCGGTCAAATGGACGAGAGGATGGAAATTAAGACATGGGTTCAGTGAGCGCAAGCGTAAAGAGTGTGGAACGACTTCAGAACAGACGGAGTCAAACAATGACACTCTTTGTTTACCGGATCCAGAAGCTTGATAGGTGTTGTATTGGAGACGATTGACGGTCCTTTGTTAGACCAAACGATCAGCAGAGCGCGCTGCTATCCCAAAGTAATATTGAACCAGTTAGGGATATAGGAAGTGAAGTCGCACAACCAGGGAGTTGCATAGGAAACGAGTATGCATTCCGGAGGATGGATCGTTGAGAGTTGGTTGGCGAGTAGGGTATCGGCGGGCCTGACTGGAGATTGATCGCACGCTATCAGAGACAAGGAGAATTATGGAGGAGGCGTATGCAAGGCCTTTTGGGTCCCATCTTATCATGAACCGCCATCACGATGCATGGGAGCGACCCGGGCATAATTGAAGACGAAAAAAACGGGACGAGGGTGATGGTCGTGCACGGTCGCGGCCCGTCCAGTCGGGAGCGTTTAAGGTTCAGCATTCTCCAGCCCCGTTTACAGGGCTCCTACGCTCTACCGCTTTTGGTAAAGCCGACCTGCCTTTTCGCTGCATCCCAAGCACCCCAGAAACGGTAGTGGCGATGGAGCTGCAGTCTTCCAGCCATTCGGAGTGCATTCCCGCTTTCATCCCGTGCTCGGTGCCTGGCAGATCACACTTCTCTCCTGTGCCTTTCCGCCCACCCGTCACAAATTGATGAACGAATGGTTCGTCCAGGAGCCTCCTGTCGCAACTTCAGTTCGCCGACATATCATGGCTAGGTACGGAGGATGCCGGACGAGCCGTCTCTGCCCCATACCACCAGATCATGTGGAGAAACCGTCACTTACTGATCGCCGACGGCAGTTGCAGAACAGATTTCGACTTGTGCTGAAGCAAACTAAGCATACGCCAGACATATGTCGTGATAGAGCTAAACTACTCCGTATGTGACGACAAAATTCCAATCCGAACAGAAAATGCACACATCCGATCCCTAAAATATACGCGGTCAAACGCCCCTCGGTATGCACAAGCGTTGCTTGTCACCCCCAATCTATCCTACATATCTAAAAGTGTCCCAAAACGTCGGGAGTTAAACGTATACGGGTCTCTCAAGTTTCTTTTTCCGCTCGAGTTGATGCTCCAAAATGCTGGCTAGAATCTGGCTTTGTACAACAAAGGGAAATTCGACACACGACGTGTCAAACTCCAGGGCGCCTCTCGTCTCATTTCTTTAATCTCCTGCACATTTGAATCAGCCGAGACCCATTTGACGATCCCTAGACACTGCTCGTTAGTCATGCTGACATTGGAAGATGGAGTATAGGAAGGGATAGAAGAAAGCGTACCAGTCGTGTTCCACACGCCAAGCATCGTCAGCCGACAATCCGGCTTCCCGGAGACCACATCCAATATGACCCCATTTCTCAGCCATAAGTTTCCTCGAAAACTCGTTGGTCAGGATGATAGCCTTCTCAAATCCTTCTGGATCTCTGTAAAAGGGTTCATCTCTACCACCACCTTGTATGTTGCGCCATCCGTATCTTGCCTTGCCTCCATCAGCCTGCTTGGCCGCCTGCATTTTCAATAGCTGGTTCTTCAACTTCTTGTAGCCCTCGCCTGCTCTCTCATCCTCTACCTCCACCTCCACACTCTCCCCTTCTTCGTCCTTGGTACTGATGTTCCTCCTCCGGTATAGCGCTCCAATATTCTGTACGCTATCCCCGACGTCGTAGATCCCCCCAACAAACGCGTCTGCAAGCTTGTACCCCTTCATCGCCAGCCGTTCCTGCACATCACATCTCGACCCTGCATATGGGATCTGGGAATCCCAACCTCCAACCTCCTGCAACGCCCTCGCATTCATCAGCACAAGCCCCCTGCTATCCCCATAAGCCTTCATGCCCCACATGCCCTGTCGGCCTGTTTGCGGATCGACCGCATAATCTGGTTGGATGGTCGCCGACAGATCTTCCACGCAACGCTCATACAGACTCTTGTATCCATTTTCATCGCCTGGCGACATTTCCTCCTCGCTTAGCGCTACGACATCCATATGCGAGTTGAAATAGTAGTCCCAACCCTTATCCAGCGCGACGCCCAAAATGAAATTCTGCAGTTGCGAGTATGTGAGTAGCGTCGGCGTGGAGATGACGTTGATGCTGAAGATGCCGGTGAGGCGGCGGTAGTCGAGGTAGAAGGGGTTCTGGAGTGAAAGTTTGCCCTGCTCGTTCGCGTTAAAGGTTCCCGTATTCTCGATCACGTAGATGTCCTCGGACGGCCACCCGGCGGTAATGTAGGACGCCACGGCTTGCTGGAGCAGTTTCCAGTTGCGTGTGAAGCCGATGACAAGGGGGGTGTTCTCGTAGAAGTGCGGCGCCGGGGGCCGGTTCCAGAGCGGAATGGGTGGCATGTCGGCATATGAGGTGGCGGCTTGAGCGAGAGGGAAATTATCAACTATGGGTTCGATCGAGGTACGGTCAGGCTTGTAGATGGGATGGCGTGGGCTGTTTGGGGAGTCTTGATTCTGTTCGAGATTGTTGAAAAGGTCAAGATCGGATCGTTGGTTGGGTGGGAGATCCAGGTGCTGAATTATCTGCCTATGTATGCCTGTCCGTAATGAAAGCAGCGTGAGGATGATAAACAGAGTGGGAAAGAGCACGACGACCACCAGCCGTCGATTCAATTGGGCCAGCATGATGGAGGTGTGATGTTGAGGAAGTTCAGGGAGAAGGCGAACGATGGCGTAGACTTGGCATTCGATGCCAACAAGGCCTCAAGCACGCCAATCCGACCGTGCGAGCCTGTGCTCGAATCGAGCCAATATGGCGGAGGTCGGTAGATCCGATGGATAGAGAGTTTGAGAGAGACAGACAGACGTCAGAAAAGTTGAGCACCCATTAGGGTAGGTAGCGATGGAGATGGCACAATTTCGGCGGTCCCAGGGTCTGAAACGAAGAGCCGGTGTACCACGGGCAGGCAGCTCAGCGGCGATGGGGAGAATGGAAGCCACGCAAAAGATCGAAAGGCGAGGAATCTCGACTCTGGCCAAAGTTGGTTGAGCCAGATCAAACTTTCATAGCGAACCAGCTGCAGCACGCCGTGCCACGGAGTACGTAAGCGTCGCCCAGAAATGCACCAAACGCACCAGAGTTAGGTTCGCCTTTTCCAGGCTCTCGTGGTACTCCAAGCAGAAAATGCCACGGCGCGCTACCAGTCGCAGCGTCGCAAGCGAAAGCTATAGTGCCACAGCTGAACAAATACCGGTCAAGCCGCGCTCGGTCGATTTACCTGAGTCGTATTTTGTTTGCCATCATCCGCCAACAAGCCAGGGGGCCGTGCCGCCGTCTCCTTTGGGGATAAAGCGCATCGTCACACCATCGCCAGCATCTCTATTGTCATACATAGAAGGTGCTACCAACCTCGACTCAAGCCAATTCTGACAGGCACCTATACTCTATAAAATTCAAAGAAATGGATTGAAGCTCCAATAAAATGCGAGCGAACGATGAGTATTGTGTCAGCTGGATTACCTGTGCTTCCGTCAGGACACTTTATCAACAAAACCCTTCTTCTGCTTCGGTTTTCTCACACAAGCTGTCGAGTTCGTTTTTTTCTTTTTTCTTTTTGGACAATGAAATTTAGATTTTATCTACACCTTAACCAACAATGTACAGTGTTCCAGAGCGTTTGCCAGCCTTGGATAAGGGGCCTACACCAAGGGAAGTAAGAATGATTCAGCCAAAGTAAAAGATACTAGTACAGCATTCATGAGTCTCATCTGCCGCTCATTTCGAAAATCGACGTCACTAACCAGTGACCATGCGTTCTTTGTACACCAGAACAACCTCTACTCGCCCTTCAACTTATCCTGCTTCACCGAGAATGCCATCTCCAGCAAATCAGCTTCCTCCTTCATGTGTGTTCCCTTCAAACCGGTGGCTACACTAGCACTCGGATTTCTGCCTGCATACATGACGTGCCTTCTGTTGTGATGTTCGGTCTGATTCAGCAATGTCTCGATACGCGGTTGTGTGAAGCTCCAGGCGCCCGCATTGAGAGGTTCCTCTTGAGCCCACACGATATTTTGAGCATTGGGGTATCCATCGAGATTCTCCTTCAGCAGGGCCCAGGGGAAAGGATTTAGCTGCTCGACACGCGTGATTGCCACGTTCTTAATCTCGCTTTGCTGGCGGTGTTTGACAAGGGCGGCGTAGACCTGACCGGAGCATAGAATGACTCGTTCAATCTTGTCTGGCTCTTCAATGGACTTGCCATGCTCCGGGTCAGGAATGATCCACTGGAAGTGGGAGTCACCTGTGAACTCCTCGATGTCTGAGCGCGCAAGCGGATGACGGAGAAGACTCTTGCTGAAGAAAGTAATGAGAGCTGGGTAGTGTTAGCTGATTGTTTGGTGGATGTCGAACGGGTGATGACATACGCTTTCTGAATTGACGATTCATTTGTCTTCTGAGAATATGGAAGGTATTTGCAGGTGTGGTCAAGCACGCCACCTGCATATTGCAATCTTGGTGCTGGCGGTCAAGCTTATCTGGAGACGGGAACACGCGAGGATCTTCGTTACAGAGTTGCAGGAAGCGCTCAATCCTACCAGAAGAGTGCTCAGGTCCTTGGCCATCGTAGCCGTGAGGGAGGTTCATCACTAAGCCAGACCGCTGGAGCCACTTCACTTCTCCAGAAGCAATGAACTGGTCAATAACGCACTGTGCGTTGTTGGCAAAATCACCGAATTGGGCTTCCCACATCACAAGCGCGTTAGGCGAGGATAGTGAGTAGCCGTACTCGAATCCCAAGCTGCGTTGGATTAGCTACAGGGCTAACATGGACAAAAATGTGTGACACTCACACTCCATATTCACTCAGCGAAGAGTTCGTAATGACGAAGCTAGCCTGGTCTTTAGTGAGATGATTTAATGGTGTGTAGGTGTTCTCATTTTCCTGGTCGTGCAGCACAGCATGTCTTTGAGAGAAAGTTCCGCGCTCGACGTCTTGCCCAGAAACTCTTACATGATGACCTTCCTGACAAAGACTTCCGAATGCCAAGGCCTCAGCAGTTGCCATATCGATGTTCTTACCTTCGTCCACAGTCTTTTTCCTATTGGCTAGAATTCGCTTGAGATTACGGTGTACGTGGAAGTCTTCTGGCGGGTTTGAGATCTTGTCGGCAATATGACGGAGGGTGTCCGCCTCGAGAGCAGTTGGGAGGTGAGGCAGGACTTCTGTTGCTAATTCCTTTGGCGACTTGAAGCCGTTCCAAGCCGATGTAAGCCATTCTTTTGCGGTGGGCTGGTAATCTTTGCTTCGAGCGAAGCTTTCCTCCAAAGTCCCCCAGACCCATTTTTTATGCTCATCAATGTCTTCCTTCGTAAATGTCTTATCAGCTAGAAGCTTATCAACATACTTTTGAAGGGAAGGCTTCTGTTCTCCAATGCGCTTGTACATGAGAGGCTGGGTAAAGGATGGTTGATCCGTCTCGTTGTGTCCCTGCTTACGGTAACAAATCATGTCGATCACAACATCTTTCTTGAATTCGGCACGATAGTCAGCTGCAAGCTGGCAGACGAAGTTGAATGCCTCGACATCATCCCCATTGACGTGGAATACGGGTGCATCGATGGCCTTAGCAATGTCTGAGCAATAAGGAGTAGATCGAGCGAAACGTGGGTCCGTTGTAAATCCTATCTGGTTGTTCACAACAATGTGGATTGTGCCGCCAGTTTGGTAGGATGGAAGGGCGTGGAAACCCATCGTTTCGTAGACAATGCCCTGCCCGGCGAAGGCCGCATCACCATGTAGGAGGACGCCCATAGCGGTCTTTGCCTCTTGCTCATCATTGTTGTAGTGCAAGATAGCACGCGTCTTGCCCAGAACAACTGGATCTTCTGCTTCAAGATGCGAAGGATTGGCGACGAGCGAAAGCTGCACCCGTTTGCCGGACGGTGTTGGACGTTCAAAGTTCATGCCCAGATGGTACTTCACATCCCCGGAGCCCTCATCCGATGGTTCAGCAGTCCCACCAAACTCACTGAAGATAGATTCATTGGGTTTGCGAACGACATTACTGAGGACATTGAGACGACCACGATGCGGCATTCCGATAACAATATCTTTGACTCCATAATCGACACTTCTGTCAATGAGAGCTTTCATACCGGGAATGAGTGACTCGCCACCCTCTAGACCAAATCGTTTGTCATTGGGGTATTTTGTCGCCAGGAAGTTTTCGAAGCTCGAACTCCAAATCAAGCGGTCAAGGATCCGGCGCTTCTCATCCAAAGAATATTTATAGGGCTGGGGGACTTCAATCCGTTGGCGCAGCCAGTCACACTGGTCGCGGTCGGGAATGTGGATGTATTCAACGCCGTAGGAGCCGCAATACAGCCTTTCGCAAGCAGCTATGATTTCCCGCAGTGTCATCTTCTCACGCTGGTCTGTCTTGAACCTAGGTAAGATACCAGGGCCAAGAGTGAATTCTTGATCCAAATCCTTCTCTTCAAATCGATAGTGTGATAGCTCCAACTCTTTCGGCCTACTATATCCAAATTGTTCGGCCTCGCTACGAATTCCCAGCGGATCGATCCTGGCTTTGTGATGTCCTCGAGCCTGATATGCACGGACTAGCAGCTGCACTTTCAAGTGATTCATCGTATCAGAGCCTTGGCCCGGTGCCATGCCTAGACCTGGTGTGAATTGGGTGACCCCGCCAACTGGAGATGGCATTATGGTAGGAGGGGGCTGGAAGGCTTGCGATATGGGCATGTCGCCGTCCTCCATATTACGGAAATAGACTTGCCATGAGATATGGACGCTGGAAGGATCATGCTTCCATTGCATATACATCTCATCGATGTAATTGGCAGTATTGCCCTGAAGGAAGGAGTCGTTGGGGTCCTGCGAGCATTGGTGAGCCTTGGTTACATTTATTTGACCTGGATCAAGCGTACAACGCCATGGTCAGTATCCTCAGCAGCAACAGCATACTGCCGCCTCGAGGCATTCTGAGAGATTAATGCGAGCGGCCTGCGTTTGGTGGCAAGAGCACATCCTGGAGCTCTGTGGGATAAAGATGAAAAGCTTGCTCGCGGGGAGGAGCTCCCTCTAATAAGGCGGGGACTGCATTGTCGCAAAGACGTCCGCAACATGACGGAGGTCATGCAAGGGGGGAGTCGAGGAATTATGAAGAGGTGTGAGCGTATCTGACACAGTCAGAAATGAAGATTGTAATGACTAGTTCTGTACAATGCGGAAGGTCGCAGGTCTTTGAGGTTTTGGTTTTACTAAGGGCTCGTGGTCACTGCCACGGGATCGCCGCCACTCCTCCGCGAGCCGCCTTGCCTTGCCGCGTTAAGCCGATTACCTGCATAATATTACTCGTAGCAACTCGCCCTTTTGTCTTCTGCAGCACCTCGCTTCTAC
Organism: Viridothelium virens; assembly: GCA_010094025.1. NCBI lineage: Eukaryota > Fungi > Ascomycota > Dothideomycetes > Trypetheliales > Trypetheliaceae > Viridothelium > Viridothelium virens. Next base: position 33,151 of record ML991890.1, on the reverse strand, counting down.
GAGAGTCGCGGCTGGAGCGCAAGCAAAGGTGCGATGCTTAATATGCTCCGGCTCAACTTCCACTAAGGAGCCAGCTCCGATTTTGTTCTCCATTTCGCGGCAACGAGTTGGCATCTCGTGCTGGCAGGCCATGGCTTTCAGAGCGGCGTATAAGAAGCAGCCAGGAATACTGGCCTTTTCGTCGCAGCAAGACCATGTGGAGTGGACGCCAAACACATCGACTGGTGGATCCAAGTCCGTCGGAATATTTGTTAAGGATGTTACGAGTAACAGTCCCCTATCACCTCAAGTAGGATATAGTCTCACTCCTTCCAGATCTTCAACGCACCCCACCCACGAGCGACAAGCGGGCGGTGATGATCAGCGCACAATCAGCAGAAGCGGCGGCTCCGGAAAAGCTGAGATTCGACTTCACTTCCTCTTCTGCTGCAACCGACCAAGACGCCTTTACCGAAAAGCTATCAAATCTCATTAAGAATATCAAGACACAACCAGAGGCCACCCCTGGAACACCTTCCGGGCTTGATAGATCTAAACCTGGGGTGTCAGGCGCAGTTGCAGATGGTTCCACGTCGCAGGATGATTCTGAGGACGTGCGGCTGATCAAAGATGTTGGACTTCAAGAAGCCTTAACACGAGAGAAGCCGGACGTGGCTCAGGAGTTACTGCACGCCATTGCGAATAAATCACAGTCTGTCTCGCTCAGAGACCTGACTCAGGATTTCTGGTCATCGAGACTGCCAATGTTACGTTCCTTCGCGGCCGAACACGGTCAAAGACCTGGTCAACACAACGTCTTCTCCTCGATTCGGACAAAGACTATTGATGGAGAGAGCAAGATAGACCTACCAGCCGAAGTTATTGAGCTTCTTTTTCAGCAGCACCCTGTCGTTAAACGCGCCTATGCTGATCTAGTGCCCAAGGTTTTTGGCAGTGACCTTGGGTTCTGGAAAGCCTTTCTGCATAGTAAATTGTACAGAAAGCTTCGTGGTGAGAAGACAGCGGACGTTTCTGGAAGTGCCCAGTTGGACAAATACCTAGACTACAGTGCAGCCACGGCAGAAGCCAATATCCCACGCTGGGACGATCTCGAAGGGAATGAGCAGAACCATAGTCAACGCAAAGGTAATCAGCCAGATATCACAATGCGTGCTTCAACTGGTGAAGCGTTGCAATCCCTCAAAGCCTTGAACAATATCAGCCAGGTCATGATGTCTCATGTCAACCCCAGCGAAGTCGAGTCGTTCGACCTCCAGCTCCATGATCTCGAGGCAGAGGCGCCCGATAACCGAGTCGCTCTTGATATCAAAGATCAACGGCTCTTTTCCACATCCAAGCGTGACCCAGCTTCTAACGAAGCAGCCCTATTTGCCAAACTCAAGCCCAAAGAAGTCGCTCACAGTGTGCGAAATGACGTAGTCCATGATATCCGTCTCGATAGAATGAGCAACGTGGACGATCTCGATGACGACGAGGTCGACGCTGACGAGGATGGTGACGACGGAGATCTAAGAAAATCGCGTGCCTTCAATATCGCGGCCCAGGGGTCACTTCAAGCCTTCCGCCGCCAACGGCAGCTCGATTTCTCAACCGCGCCGCCGAACGCGGCAGAGGCGCTCACAACCTCGCATCAGACGCTTGTGTGGACGCTGAAGCGTTTCTGGAATATCTACCTGTCGGGTGACGCGTTACGGGCGAACGAGTTGCGAGAGGTAGTGTCTCAGCTGGGAACTCATCTCAGTAGCCTTGACAGCCTGGCAAGCACGCTTCCAGAAAAGTCTTTGGTAGCACCAACGCGAGGTGCCGTCACGGCGGCAGTCACCCAGTATCGATTAGCAAGGGAGGCGGCAAAAGCTGCGGTGTGAATCGCATACTATCTATTCTATGGTTGTATCCTCATCTCATTCGCCAACCGCGGTCTTGTATCCAAGGATACAATGCGTGTCCTACGGCTTATACTCCCCCTCAAGCCAGACATGTCTCCCGTCCATTCGATGCAAATACATCAAAAGACCTTCTTCGCCTTCTTTCCCACCGTCATCATCTTGTAACAAGCTTCTCTCGACACACTCGTATTTGGTGATCCTAAGTCCCCAGACTGCGATGAGATCTCCACTCCACATGGCGTCTCCCCACAGCGACGTTGGCATAAAGTCTGCTGCCATGCGAACGATACCCAGAAGATCATTCAGATGATCTTCCAGATCTGCTAAAGCTGTCTCGGCCAAATTTCCTTCGTTCCCGAGATCGACGTCCCGTAAAGCCTCGAACCGAGTACGGGGGTCTGCAGAACCTAGGGTGCCACGACGCACACGGTCCAGAATGACTGGAAGATAGCTATGCCGTAGCCAGTCTGTCCAGCCACCGATCAGAGCTTTGGATCTGATGTCACCATTTTCGCCATTGGTCCCGTGCTTGTCGAAATCCTCCTTTTCATGCATGATAAGGAGCCAACAGAGCCAAAGTGTCCAGATGTCTTCTTCCCATCCGGCCTGCTGGAGAACATGCACGTCCGAGGTGTTGGCTGATCGCTCGATCCCGGCAAGGAAGTTTCGATGTGCAGATGGGAAGGCCTGCTGCCAGATATCAAGTACCTCTGGAAGGGTCATTAGCATCGAACAGCAATCGTGCTGAGATATATCGTGTAAGGGTTCGAGAATCGGTCGGACAGATTGCACGAATGTATGGATGCCTTTGAGCACGCTATTGAGGATGCGGATCTGGCCATCCCGATAAATCTGGGCATTCGCTTGTAATTTGTTCTTTGGTGTTGAAGGCAGAACGCTTTTCTCGAGTGTGATCCGAGCGAGCATTGGCTGGACTTGCTCGAGGAACTGTCGCGAGATGGCAAAGATGTCCCAACACGCCCTATTGTCAATCAGATAGTCCTTCAGATTGACAAAGGATACATCTTTGCCGCGTTCTCGCATCACCATGTGAAATAAGAGCTCAACCAAGGTGGGTGGCAGTGCACTCCAGAAGGAGAAAGGGTCATGGTAGTAACTTTGAGCTAAGTACCTTGGACTCGGGAGATAGAAAGTGCCTGCAGAAGAGTCCCATCCATTTGCATCAAATAGCTCCGGTCGCGTGCTTCGTAATTTATTTTGTACCGTCACTGGTGGTGGTCTGAAGGCAAGTGCAAATCGATCCCAAGGATTCTGAGATACGCAGAAGCCATAACCCATAAGTACTAGCTCGAGTCAGTCCAAGTCCAACTCATCCCAGCATGTTATCACACGGCAGAAAGATGAACATAGTACTTACGTTCTTCATTCGCTTTCCTACCATAATTATTGAAAACTTCTTCGCCTTGCTTCTTAGGTTCTTCCACTGTCATGGTAAACGAGTCTTTCTCAAAGGACCAATTGACCTCCGCCGAATGGTCATGATTGAATGCGTCAAGGATTGGGAAAAGAACCTGAAACGGACCATTAGCGGACGGAAGCGTTACCGTCACGGCAGTTGGTTCGTGTCCCTGCGTTCGAAAATATGCTCTGTATGTTTCTTGATTGTTATGTCAGTCAAATGAATTGAGATGGAAAAGTTACGTCAATGTCAACTTCATGAGCTTCTCAAAGAGTTGATATTACCCCGCGAAAATATTTGCGCTCTCCGAAGCAAGAAATGAATCGCGAGACATACTTTGATTCTTTGGTCTTTGGAGATCGTAAGGGCTGGTGTCGGGGGCGCGAGCCGGGTCTACAGAAGAATACTCAGCAGCATCGCCCTTGAGCCATTGAGATGTAAAACTTCGAGAAGTATAGACTGTAGCAGCCCATTGGAAGAGGCGCCTTAGCAATACTGTCAGCTTCACATGTAAAGATTGTAGCAAGAGACTCTCTTGATGAAATATCTCCTGAGTGTAACTGCGAGACTCACCAGGTGTACTTCTCTACCGGCCAATGATATTTTCGGAGGATGTCCAAACCCTCCTCCCAGTAGACTTGCCAGGCCTTTGTTCGCTGCCAATGGGCGGCCAGCAGATTAGTACCTCCAAGCCATTGAAGATCTTCATCCTTGAAGTATACAAGCGTTCCCAGTTGCTCCGCTGCAGAGGGAGATGGCAAAGTGTCTATGTATGGCTTCCAAAACGAAGACGCCGATGCCAAATACTCATGGACCAGGAAAAACCAGCCCACCGGCTCTGGAGGCAGAGAAGCAGCCAAGGCAAGCCATGGTGGATTGGAGCCTGGCTGCGAGGAAGACGCTACTGCGTCCAGGCACGAGAATGAAAGTGAAGCGGGACAGGAACACACACGCGTGTCTGGCCCCAGGGACGCACCATGCTTGACACGGACATGGACGCCCAATTCCTTCTCATGGGCTAGTTCAAGGTCCGAATGCAGCCAGCCCCCATTGGCCGTGAACCATTGTTGGAATGCCGTCAGGCACTCTAACATGATTCTTAAGAGCACCTATATCGGCTGGAGCCCAGCCCATTTTCGTGAGTGGTGCATTGAGGTCGCGTGGTGATTTTTAAAAGGGCAAGATACATAATCGTGGTGCCGGACAAAATCTTGGCGGTTCATCGTACCGGGGGCGACCACGTTCCAGCGACAACATTCCGGATCATCTCCCATCACCCTCCATGAGTACTCATCTCCTTAGAAATCGGAATGTCGGAGATCGCTCTTGGTTTCCTCGTCGAGAGGCATACCTCGAAGATTTTTCAGCGGTGGTGAGGATCACCTGCAGTGTGCGTTTGGTTTTATGGAGGTATGACCTAAATCCGAGTCTATGACGACCATCAGCGGCTTTTGTAAAACAACAGCTCCGATACCATGAATTTAAGAATCTTTTCTCCCTTTATGGACTCAAATTTTTCTATTTAGTCTTTTGTCACAAGTCGCTCTACTCATAGTATCAATAAATTCGTCCTATCCTAGAAGAACCAGCTTCACTGTCACTATGACTACTGCTCAGAAATCGGCCGTGAATGTGGTCTTTGGCGCCATGACAATCGGCAAGAAGGGTAGGTGTTCTAAATTCTATGTAGTGCCTCGAGTTGACACCGGCTAACATGACATAGGTGCCGAGCAGGCTCGTGTTCATGTATTTATCGCCATGCTGTTGGCTGCACTATTCATTCTAACAACAGCAACAGACCCTTGAGGAAGCATCCGCGATTCTCGACATATTCCAGAAGCATGGACACAATGAGATAGACTCTGCTCGAGTATATGGAGAAGGGAGTTCAGAGACGATGCTCGGAGATCTTGATCTTAGAAAACGCGGTATTGTGATTGATACCAAGTACTATCCCACCGGTGAGTAGAGCTCGAAATAATGAACCACTTCTAGACAAAATCTGACCATCAACTTGCAGCGGGAAAGGGCAGCTCTAGTAATAGCAACTGGGACTTGCAGATGAGGCATGACGCTGAGGGTCTCCGCAAGAAACTAATGGAGTCACTGCAAGCGCTCAAAGTCGATAAGCTAGACATGTGGTACCTTCACGGTCCAGACAGGACGACTCCTTATGATGAGACCATGAAAGCCGTCAATGATCTCTACAAGGAAGGCTATTTCACACGCTTTGGCATCAGTAACTATATGGCATGGGAAGTTGCTCAAATCTGCGAACTCTGCGATCGACACGGCTGGATCAAGCCATCTGTGTACCAAGGCGTGTATAATGCGATCCACCGCACAGTAGAACACGAATTGTTTCCTTGCTTACGTCACTATGGCATCGCATATTTCGCCTACAACCCCTTGGCTGGAGGCTACCTTACGGACCGGTACACGAGAGAGAGCAAGGGCGGAGACGGCGGCGATATCGAAGAAGGCAGCAGATTCGATCCCGAAAGATGGCAGGGAAAAATGTACCGGACGCGGTACTGGAACGAGCCATACTTCGAAGCCCTGGACATCATTCGACCGGCTGTGAAAAAGCATGGACTCACTGAGGCCGAATGTGCGCTTAGGTGGATGACTCACCACTCACAGATGAAGAGGCAAAACGGCGATGCCATTCTCATCGGTGCAAGCTCCACCAAGCATATGGAACAGAACATGGTCGACCTAGAGAAAGGCCCATTGCCAGATGACGTCGTCCAGGCGCTTGATCTAGCATGGGAGAAGGTGAGGGGAACAGCATGGAGATATTTTCACTGAATCAAGCAATGGCGACGATTCTGTAATCTGCAGATAGGACTAGACTATGTACAGCTGCTCAATAGACCTTCTAAACGCTCAGGATTGATTTAGAAACTGCCGCCAAGCGCAGAACATATTCCTGTGCATAACCATAGCATTAAAAGCTCTCATATGAAGCATGTCTCGTGTGCGACAACATCATTCATCAATCTGCCTCATCCCTTCGCACTCCATTTGTCATTATATGCCGTCACTGCAACACCAACCTGCCGATACAACCAATTTCTGCTACCTTCATCCTGCACAGGGATGAAAGGCCCATTCGTGCCTCCCTTGAGTGTGATGCTCATGCCTGTCCGTTCCTTGCTGATAGTCTGAATGTCCTTGAGCGCGACATCCCACTCCGTTGTCAACTTCTTCGTCCTCACCAGCATGATGGCATTGTATGTAAGCATGACCAGCATATCCTTGCCTGGGAGCTCGAGATGCGCGATGTAGTCCTCGTTGAAATACTTCCCGTTATCTATTGTCTTCAACCAAAACTGGCCAAGTGCCTCCCGCTGTGAGTACTGTCTCACGATACCATCAGTGCCGATGAACCGAGTCAAGCGGACGCGGTCCAAGCCCTCTTGGTCAAACACGGTGGTCGTATTGCGCACGCCCTCGGAAATGTTGGACGCCAAATCGAAGGCGCCGATCGCGGGCTTGGTAGCAAGGCCCAAGAAACCCTTGCCAACGCCCTTGACGAAACCTTGCAAGCCCTCTTTTTCCGCACCTTCGAGCGGATGCCTAGCTAAACCTCCAATTCCACTTGCCAAGCTACTTCCGAAAGCGTTGCCGCCGGAGGTAATACCGTAGAGCGCGTGCTTCGGCCGGTTGCGCGACCGGGACATTCTGCGCTGGTCTTGGAATTCTTTGTCCATGGTCGCGGCAGCTAGACCTTTGGATATGCTCCCCGTGAATTTGGAGACACTGTCGGACAAGCCAAAGACCGATTTCTTGACAAAGCTGGAAGCTCCTTTCGCGATTCCGATTCCGAGCTCTTGGGGCCGGTCACCAGTCATGACGAGGCCCTGGTAGGGTTCGTAGAAAATATCAGCGACTCCAGAGCTGACGTTGTTGAACAGGCCGACCGGGTTACCAAGGAAGTCCGCAGAACCCAGAACAACATGTACTTGGCGGAGACTCTCTTGCACATAATGACTCTTGATGTTGTTCGTAAGCGCATTGACCGTGACTCTGGCATTCTCCAATAGCAAAGCGTTATATCGAATCGGAGCATCATTGACATTGCCGATGGACATGGTGAGGACATTGACTGCGAACATAAATGGATTTGAAGGACTGCCAGTGTCCTCGGCGTTGATGCGCTCAGTTCTGACGAAAGAGAGATCGAACTGCATCGGCTGAAGGTGCAGTAGCTCAAAGTAAATGTCTTGTCCACCTTGCTCTTGCTTAGGTTCAGGAATGTCCAAGTGTGTATCACACAGCTTGCCCTCCTTCTCTTCAGACCACGATGCTCCAGGAACCTTCGTGAAATCGAGTAACGCAAAAATGAAATCTTCATCGATTTCAATAGTCATCTGCTGCAAGAGCACTGTGAAGTATTTGATGTAAAGAACACCGTAAGAATCGTCTTTGACACGTGTGATCATCGAGTGGAAGATCGGATGTTGTTCCATGTCCTTCCCTGTTTTCGGGACGACACTGGGATAGAATAAGATCGGGAAGATCCCACCGTAGAGCTGATTGTCGATCTGGATCCATTTGACAGTTGAATTAAGCGTCTGGTATAGCTTCGAGTCGGTATACTTGAGCTCAATGTCACGTAGTGTCACGTAGACGAGTTCCCGTAGCTGTCGATTGACTAGCGATACGCCAATCCCTGCAAGTCGTAATTGGGCTTTGAGAGTCACATCACTTTCAATGTCTTTAACCTCGAAGCCAGCTGAAGTCGACTGAGAAGCAGTAGCAGACTTCTGTTTGTACAAGCTTTTGGACTGCTTGTAATTGGATAACACGAGCGTCTGAGTAGGCCCGTCAGCTACAACATTGATATCAACAATGCGGCCGCGGCTCTGATTCTGTGAAGGGGGAATCTTGAACGGTATCTGATTTCCAATCTCCGCAAGTTTGACATGGCGTTCCTTCTTGTTGGCGGCGATGACAAGATCCTTATTCTTTGCTGCGGGATAGTCCCAAGCGTATGGCATGATGCTCCTTGGAGGAAGGCGATACTTGATTGGTCGCCACCCAGATCCCCGATCTTCCTCATCCTCATCCACATTTGGATTGGACTGCCAGAACAAAAATTCGGTATCACTTTCGTTTCGCATCGAGAATGGCCAGTGCTTGGTCTCCACGCTCACATGGAGGAAAATCGTGGCAGCTTCCATTAAGATTTCGATTCGAACAAGTTGTTGCCGCTGGCCTGCTTTCGCAATCTTGACGTGAACGGTACCTACGTTCGCGATGTCGAACGGAGACGACCACTGGTTGTTCATGCCTGGGAAGCACAGACTCAGCTGCTGACCGACGCTTTGACGAAGAAATTTGAGCGGTAACAGATCGCTATTTTTAGCAGTCATAACATCGGAAGAGCCCGGTTCTCTAATGTTGAGGTCTTCGCCAATCTTATTCTTGAGTATGAAGCGAGGGGCAATGGTGACCACTTTGGTCAACTTGTACTATCGTAGAGAGTAAGCAGCTTGTGAAGGAGTCAGTTGACAAATGCTTACCTTTCCCTCGCCTTCCTCGACTGTAACACCGGCGTGCATTTGTGACCGATCGCTGGAGGATTGCAAAGTGACATCGTAATTACTTCCAATAGCATCAAAGCTTTGAGGTTTACTCCATGCTGAATCGTCGACCTTGAGTAAGGCGCGATTCTTCCTGTCATCGGTCGGGAAGGAGAACATGAAAGGTTGCGCCTTGCCTGCATCGTTCTCTGCATTCGCGAACACGCCCTGGCCTGCCGCACTTTTGGCTGATCCCATAAAAGCTTTGCTGCGAACATCAAGCTCCATTCCGGTCCTATTGAGCACAAGGTAGGGAGCATAGACAGTAACTTTGAAGGCTCCACCACTGTCTGGGATGTTGTAGTAATGAAGCTTTAATCGCAAGGTAAGGTCGTTGTTATCTTTGACAATGAGGTTCTTCTCCCGCCGGAAGTCTTCACGATCAGAAGAGTTAATAATTGCAAACTCACTCTGCTTGAAAGGCGTGTCTTGCATGTCAATGCTCATCAATAGCAAGTGAGATAGTTCCACAACGTGGACCGGACTCACTCCACCCTTTCTGAGGAAATTCGTCCAGTCCTTTTTGGTATTCTTGTCGTATATACGGTACTTGAAGTCAAAAGGCAGCAGGTTTTGTATCTCCACTGGCGCAGACAGTCGGACTCGCATGTACGGATAGACACCTGTTAATGGATCGTTCTTGTTGAAAGTTGCATTCATTTGGAAATAGAAAGGAGGCGATTGTTGATCACCATGTTCGCCTTGGCAGGTGATGGTGCGCGTTGACTTCTTCAAAAGTTCTCTCCAGAACAGTCTCTCATTCGACCAAGTGTAGCCAAAACCTTGGTCAGGACGGACAACAAGAGAGTGCATGAAAGCAGCGCCAACAGGGGCAGGGCGACCTTCTCCCGGAGCAATCTTTTCGATTTTGAGTAAGTGACCCTCTTCCGGACTGAAAACTCCAATCTCCACGGGTATTTGGGTGTTATTCTCCACCAACAACGGAGACCGGAAAGTAATGTATTTAACGTTATCACCCCCAAGCTTGACATCGACGAGCATCCGGTGAAGAACCTTATCTTTGCGTGGATTTAGAGCGTAGAGAGTTTCACCCTCTCTATTGACTGGTATCCGATCGATGCTCTTAAACCCGCTCCCTTCGAGCAAGATGCCAACGACTCCGGTAGCCCCCTCGGGAGCCAGCGTCTCTCTGGTCACAGTAGGATCCTCGAATCGCCACGGAATTTCTTGGCCGTCAGACAATTTAGCAGCTGCTTCCGAACCTGTGTCGTCGCCCACGGCCCAGATGTTCATGTCAAATCCGGTGTAGTTCCGAATCCGGTAAGGTGCATCTGTGCCTCGAGGTTTCGAGAGAACGTCCTCATCTGTCGATAAGAATTGGGCTGATTTTGATGCAAGCGCGATAGTTGCCGAAGTCACAGTGATTTCGAGTGATTTTCGTGAGTAAACATCGAGCGAAAGCAATTCTGTGCCCTGCTCTTTAGACATATGAAAACCCATGGACCATAGCTCAATAAGTGGTTCCCATGCAGATTTGGAGAAGTTGTAGACATTGAAGTACGTGTCAATGCTGGTATCAGCAGTCATGGTAGAAGACCAGTCTCGGACATCAACGTCAAACTTTTTCACGCTCCAATCTAGTATTGGAAGTTCATGGAGATCTCCAATCAAGACAACCCGGATGCCAGCGAAAGCAACTTTCATCTCCTCGTGTTTTATGATCTCTGAGCTCTGAGGCTGGGTTTGCTCGGGGGCGGTAGTCTTTGACCGTTTTGTGCTAATGGTCTTGGCCGTAGGCTTTCCTACGGTGGACCCACCCTTTGCTACAGTCGACTTCTTTTTTTCTCCAGCTGGTGCTCCTTTGAGTTCTTTTATCTTTTGTGGCTCATCCCCTTCCATGCTAGAATTTTCAGGTGCAGACATTGCAGAGGCCCTACTAAAGACCTGCATAGCAAGTAAGATGTCCCTCAAAGATAACCGAAGGACTAAGGGCTCGATGTCGACATAGATGCTCATGACTGACGCGTCCTTGGCTTGTGAGCCCATATCAAGCGATGTCTGAATGCTGAAGTCGTCCAAAATGCGAAGACGCGAGTCGTCAAATCTGTCCATTCGACAGAGGAACATGCCGATTTTTTCGACTTGAAGGGTCATAGCATGCTGTTGAGACACCAGCACTTGCTTGGTGCTGAGGACTACGGCCTCGGAGTTGGATATAGCTGGATTAGCAATAAGCACGACTTGCGCATCCACCACGTTCACGCGGTAGGACATCGTCATCGCCTCATCTTTCGCATCTTCTTGTTTCTCTACAGCGGCGCTCGGCTTCTGTTGCGTAACAGCGTGAGATTGATCGCTCTTTCCGGACTCACCATCGTCCGCATCGGCATCCTCATCCTCAATCGCTGTGGACTCATTGCTAGCCAGACCGGCGTCCAGAAAAGATTTCACAGCGAATAGGTAGTCAAGGGCCAAAATTACTCGCGGACTGTCCACAGTCAAAAGGGCGATCAGATGCCGGTCTTTCCCTCCAGAGATAGAAACACTAGCCATGAATTGCTGTTTCACATCGTTGTTGATTAGAGACATGATCTTACGGAACTTGTTTGTCTCTCGCGTTCGAGTGTCCTTGATTGTAAATGACTGGACTAGCAATTCTGACTCCAACGATCCGTCGCTCATCATGCGCATCTTGATGCTGGTTTCGTTCAAAGAAAATTTGGAAAGACTAGCAGCTTCGAGATCTCCGACCGGTTCTGAGGGCTTGCCATTTATCAACTCAAGGCTAACAGCTCCTACCTTGAACGTTAGATCGAGCTTGGTCCACGATTCTCCGCCAGGACCAAGCTCCGGCCCAAGATCGGTTGCGACGTTTGGACTTTGAAGCTGTTCGCTGTGGTAAGTATCCGTTATTGCCTTGGCTGGCTTCACTGTAGAATCCGGCAATTCCTCCTCTACCTGTTCTTCAACACCGCTAGGGTCTGTAGCAAATGCGGCAGGGATTGTTCTAGATAGGTAAAGGATGAACTTCAATTGCTCTTGGGTGATTCTTAAATTGATATTAGACATCGATCCTTCAATTTCTAGATCGGGACGTTTAAAGCCTGGCTTGTGTTGGATGTACGTCACCTTGAAATCGATATCGACTTTGTCAATAAGCTCTAGTTCCTCAGACTTTTGATCTGGATAGTGGAACAGTGATGTCAGTCGAATCTTGTTGATGCCAGCCGTTAGTTTATTTGCCACATCCGACTGTTTCGAATCATCCAATGGCACGAAGCTATTGCTGGCGTAAATTTCCCCGAGATATGCAGTGAGCTGATCTCTTTCCGCTCGATCGCTGATGACCATTTGGGGGAAGACAACAATTGGCGTTTTGACGAGAATGTCAAAATGCATCTTATTTGCCCGTTCTTGAAGCTCACTGGCCTGCTCTGCTGCAGCCTGCCGAGCGGCATTGAAGACGGCTTGCATCTTACCAAATTTGACTCCGAATTCCATTATTTTCCTGAAGGGTTCTGTGACGAAATTCACTTTCAGCGATCCTGACCTCAAAAAGATGGACGAGTCGAAACCCGGATATGAGTTCGAGGCAGCGTCAAAGGTCTCATATCTGAAGTCAGCCAATTCATCACCTTGTATGCTGACAAGCTGTCTGAATGAAGAATCAGGTGATACGCCTTGGTTGACATCGTCGACGAGTGATAGATTGCCAAGCCTTGCCCCTATTTGCATTTTACTACCCATCAAGAAGATGCCAACATTCGCAGTAGTCAAACTGAGCGTCGCAAGTCTAATGCCGTCATTGTTCAGAATAACAGCAACTCTTGTCAAATTGGCCTTGATTCTTATCTTTTCGGTCTCGTCGGCCTTGGCAGGGGTAGGCTCGTGCTGCTGTTGACCCTCTGAATGAGTGACTTTTCGCGTATCGTCAGCACTAGTCGGCTGCTCCTGGTTGGTGAAGGTTAAGAGAACAAAATCCAGCAGCGTCAGCAAGGTCTTCCGAGTGACGATCACGTTAATTGTCGACACAGAGACATCAAGATTGGTGGCAATCCCCTCATAAGTGGACAAGAACTCCGGAGAATCCTTGTTGACCTTCACGAATTTTAGCTGGAACAAGTGCTTGTTTGAGGATTTCAGGTCGTCGGAGGAGACAATATTTTTGAATTCTGGCATAGTGTCAACCTCAACGTGGTCTTCTACTGCCAAACTCTTCAAGCTCAGGTCCGCGACCATATCGTAGGGTCTCTGGTAAAATTCCAGATGAAATTGCTCAGCGATAAGCTCCACAAGCAATTGATCAGGCTTGACTCCTTCTGGATCAGACCGGTACAGGGACCCTTGAAGCTTCTCAACCGTGAATTTGAACTCAAAGTTTCGTTGATGAATGGATATGTCACCACTCGGGACCTCAGAAGCATCTTGGAAAGTGCTATCCTTGCTATCATCTCTCTCATCTTCAATAACAAGGTCATGCTCCTGCTTTGAGAATTGGAATGATTTTGACCTGTCTCGACGTGTTTGCTGATTGTCTGTATCTGCTTTGGGACTTTTCGAGGGCTGCCTCTCAGTGTCTGTACCCGGGTCTTGCTCTGTATCAAACTTTGGGATAGCAACATCGAGTAACCTCATGAGACTCTTATACTTTGCATCAGATACCGATGCGTGCAGGACGGGTAAGTGACCAGCGATACGAAATCTGGTAAGGTCAGCAGCTTTCGGAACGATACAGGTTTCGATGCTAAAATTCATGTTTATACGGTCGATGAGATGCATATTCTTCGCTGGAGAGTCCGGATCCAATTGTGCCCTTGTCCCTTCGACTGTAGAACCAATGAGAACTTGGGTTGACTCGAGCTTGAGAATAAATTTGTCGTACATCAGCTCCTCTAACCGTTTGTAGTCCGCGTCAGAGTACTGTTGCGAGCGCTTAGCCTGAATATCTCGAATTGTTGCCTTGTCTACAAGATCGCTTGTAACGCTTGCATGACCAGCGTCGAGGATCAAGCATATCGAGCTTTGCTGGGTCACGCTATCCGGCACAATTATTAGAGGGGCTTGCAGATCAAGCTGCGCGTCGATAGTCTTGTGCTCTTGAAGTGCAAATTCCAACCCAGCTCTGGTCTGCTTTCTAAGGCCCTCTACGGTCGCCCCGGCCGTTTCAAGAAGTGCGCCAATGGACTCCATGTGACGTTCTGGTGGTTTAAAGAATTTGGCCACCTCTACCACAAAACGAGGGTTGTAGACGATTTCCATGCCTTTTAATTTGACTGTGAGAGCAGAATCAGCTCTACCGTCAAGTGGATTTTGCTCGAAGGATAACTGGAAGAATGGGTCTTCTTCCGCGGACTCGTCTTTCTCCTCTTCTGCATCACCAAAGGTCTCATCGCGGTCGAGCTCTTCAATGCGACGATCTTCTGAGACGGGCGGTGCGTCTTTGATGCTGATAATTTGAGGCCAAAGGCTTCCTTCGGTAGTTCCATCATAAAGTCTCATACCATCCAGACTCAGATCGACAAGCATAGAATCTGGTCTTTGCAAAGCTTTCGCCGTAAACGAGTCAAAAAGGAGACGTAAAATTTCCGTATTCTTGCCATGAGGATCCCGCTTCAATGTGAAACCTCCAGTCCTTAGGCTCAACTCGATTTGCATCTTCACGGCATCCTTTGGCATGTCCACAGCCTCAGTAATGCTCTTTTTCTCGTCGAAGTCTATAGCATCATAAAGCTCCTTGCGCTGCTGATCTGTCATCTGTGCATCTTGCTCAGCTTCTTGATTTTGTTGTTGCTGCCCACCACCCCAGACCCATTGCGACCACGTCTGTTTCGGAGGTGGTTTCTGTACGCCAACGTTCTCCTTTCGTAGCTGATTACGAGCAAGAGATCTCCAAAAGCGAAGGTCTTCATAGGACAACTTCCTCTCAAGGGTATCAAGTTCCTGGGCTTCAGAGGCACCCAATTTCTCGTCTTTTTTCTTCTTCTTAAAGAGCTCGATGTATCTTCGGCGATCATCCCTTCTCTCTCTGAAATAATCCCAAGACCATTTCCGATTTCGGTCGTGGATTTTCTCTAGGACTGCCTTTCCTGCGAATTGTAGCCATGCGCGGGGATCTTCCTTAGGACCAGATTCGGGTTGGTACTTCTTGTATTCTTGATGTCGGAGGAAATAGTGGAAAAGGTCAACAAGCATGAGTGCGTCGCGGTATTGATCCTCCTCAATCACGAAGCCTAATTCGTCGAAGAGTAGTCGTGCTTTGAGGTTCGGTCGATCCGTCTTCCCAGTTTTGTCCATCTCAAGGCCAGCTCTACCGGTAACGGGCTTGAGAATGAATTGGTGCTCGTCAATCGATGCACTATCACCTTTGACTATCATCTCACGGAACTTCTCAAGAATGGTGCCGTGATCAAAACCCTGTTCTTCTGCTCCGACTTGAGAGCCCTTGCCAGAGCCCAAGAGCTTAGCATCTGAATCCCAGTAGACTGCAAGAGCTCCAAGAGTTGCTAACTTATGAGTTGTACCAGAACTGTTCTGGATGAACGTTGGCTTCCAGTTCTCGTCCGTGCTGATGGCGCTGATCTCTTTCAATGTGACTCCCACCGCAAATGGATGACCAGGATCGGCCACGGAGTCTTCATATCGAACGTGAACATTCTTTACGGAGACCTGTAGGTTGTCCACGATGGCAGTGACCAGACTCGCGGTGAAACTCTGGTTGCGTTGTTGTTCCTCTGGACTCATCCCTTCCGTATTTCTCTCCTTTAACAGCTCGGCACTGTCAAGTTTCTCCATCTTGAGCGCGTGAGCACGCTTCTCCTCCTCCTCTTCATTGTATTCTGTGTCCTCTTTTGGAGCTGCTAGAAGGAAGACATCCTCAATATTGACACGCACTGGCTTTCCTCTTAGATTGGACCACGGTATTTGAAGTGTGAGTTGACCCAGATGTCCTTCGACGACATTGAGTGGGAGATGCAACTGGTCGAGCGCCTCTCTTCGAAGCTCTAAGTTCCGAAGCTTGACGTCGCCAGACCATATGCCAACATTGAGCTGTTTAGGATCGAAATTCCGGACATACATGCCCAGGAATCGATTCAGCAAGTTGGCAACAAGTCCCTCAAGCATGATGATGGGCGGTGGCCGTCGCCCACGGCCGGGAGAATTACCCTCTGAGGTCGGACAGGAGGAGAAGTAGGTATGTCTTCTTGCGCATTACTGAGTCATGGGTATTGTCTGCAGAAAACTGACGGCAAAGGGAAAGGAAATTGCTGGGTCAGTTTCAGGAATCGACTTCAAGTTTGATACCAGCATCAACGAAGGGAAGAGACAGGAGATCGTGATGAAGGGACGAAGCCTTGAAAGAGTCTGTTCTTCAGTGGCGAGAAGCCTTTTTCGTTGCTCGCTGAAATGATGTCGAGAAGTGGCATTCAGCCACATAAGGCGCGACCCAGAGCTCCAAGTTGCCAACACTTAGGTACCTCTACACGCGCAGATGACGTCGTTCCCTCACACGTGACTACCACGGCGCGTAACTGGCGCGCGGCTCTACTTTGCAGGCCTTCGTACGGCGCGAGAGCTTCCTGAAGCATCGAAAGTCATCAAGGTGCGACCTAGACGACGTGAGGTTTGAGCGTGGCCGATTGCTGATGCTAAGATCTTTGCGTTCAGTTGCAGGCTATAACGTATGCACTCTGTCCACCCCTGCGGCGATCCCCTGCCTCCGTCCGCGTCCCGAAAGTCAAAGCTGCAGAACTTCCTACAACAAGTGTCTTTGCATTCTGTTACCTAGAAAGGCCATTGAGGCGCAACTCTGCCAATTTGTACGTCAACTCTTTCACCACTGGCCTTATCCAGGCCTTCGTGACCTTATCGCTTATTATTAGACGTTCAAGGGTGCAGCTGTTGAACTCCATTGAGGCTTTCGAAATGCTTCGCTCAGGAGCTCCACGCGCCATTCTTGGCTCTCTCACCCGCAATTCCGCGACTACCCCACGCTCAGCCTTCTTGACTCCTACCTCCAAGGGACAGAAGATCTCGAACCTTACTACACTATGTAGCAGACGCCCATTGGCTGCTGCAAGGCCTGTTACAGCTGCATTCGTTCGTTACCAAAACACGTCACAACCCCTCGACAAAGTAGACCGGAAACATGAAGCACAAGTAGGCAATGAGAAGCTGCAAGCGACGCCTGAGACGGTATCAGCAACCTCCTCGGTACATCCAGTACTCGGAGAGGTTGCAACGCCGGAGCAGGAACCCGACACTGACATGATGGCTGGAATTCGTTCTGATATGGTAAAGTCTTCGCCTTTTTATGCCAATTTCAGGCCTTCTTCACGACTAGCCCACTAAGCTATGCTCTCTCCAGAAAACCATCTTGGAGACCTTCTCGCTCAAAGACGTGCCTCCGGAGCCCTATTACCTTGGTATGGCTGGTGTTCTGCCTTATCTTGCAACTTCTTTGTCTACGGTATATTGTGCATGGGAGATCAACCATGCAGCTTCCACAGGAGTAGGTTTCCTGATGTCTGGACACACTGCGGAGCTTTTGTTGCACGTCCTTGAACCCTTGCAGATCGGATATGGCGCTGTGGTAAGTTTCTTCTTAATCCGTTCGTGCCAGCGTGCTGAACCCCCCAAGATCATCTCATTCCTTGGTGCTATCCACTGGGGCTTGGAATATGCTGGCTTTGGTGGTCACCATGGATACAAACGATACGCTATTGGCGTTATTGCTCCCGCTGTGGCTTGGCCAACCATCCTCCTACCCGCAGAGTATGCACTCATTGCCCAGTTCTTGGCATTCAACATGTTATATTATACCGATGCACGAGCAAGACGGTTCGGTTGGACTCCATCTTGGTACGGTGTTTACAGATTTGTGCTCACCTTCGTTGTTGGTGCAAGTATTGTCATTAGTTTGATTGGACGGGGCCAGGTTGTGGAGAATCTGGGCCGACTTCCCGGACCTGCAGACCGCATAAAGGCCTTGAGGGACTCGCAGGTGGAAAGTCTTGAGAAGGAAGAGCAAGCCAGGGTAGCTATGGCGGCTCAAAAGGAAGAAGAGGAGGATTCTGAGTAAAGGAGCTATCATACACAAGCGTAAATCCTCAAGGCTATCGGTGGCTATTGATGTTATGTAAATATATCTGTGGAACTGGCATTCGCCAAGACGGTCTCCCAACCCATTACCTGTACTCGGCTTTCCTGTTTTTCTCTTATACGCTAGTGAAGTCGCTTTTGAAACTTGAAATCCTGATAATGATAGAAGGGCCGTTCAGCTGCCAGCCCGTACTGTACCGTGGCTTGAGAATTCTCCGCCTATTATCGCCGAGTACTTATGCCAACGGAAAATAGGCCAATGTTGCATAAATTTTCAACTAAATTATGAGAGGCTGCCGCTCCTTCCCTACCCCTCCCTCGCATCTCACGAGCATGCCGGATGATGTCTCGACACGACCCCGCGCTTTGCCCCTCTCACTACCTATTTTTGCGTCCACCCAGGCACCCCTCTGGTTGGATATCCCTCTTCAGCTTTGGTTCTTTAGAGTATACCTGGTCATTTCTCATTCTTAGTTGGTAATTACCTACGTTCAGATACCGAACCTTCTCTTCTTTTCCTACCCTTGGTTGGAGATCGTACTTAGACTTCATTGATCACCATTTGCAAGCATCTTACAGAGTGCCTCGCCTGAGGACGTGGTACGTAGATGAGTACAATTTATCAAATACCAGACTAAACTCTAGGAGTACCCAGCTGCTGGACACTTCTTTCTCCAATATCACGGCACGCTTCTCTCAAGCGTTATTGGAATATGGCGAATGAAACGGATTTACAAAAATGGTTCATTGGTGCTATCGATCAGGGGACAACAAGCACAAGGTTTCTCATTTTCGACGGTACTGGTAACCCAGTAGCTTCACACCAGATAGAATTTACGCAGATGTACCCACAATCAGGGTGAGTGACTAATAAACTTTCCTACCAACCGGTAGAGCGCTAAGCAATGCTATGTAGTTGGCACGAGCATAATCCCGAAGAGCTTGTAAGTTCGGTAGAAGAATGCATAGAAAAGGCCACCGAGGCTTTTGTTGGTCTTGGCCACCAAATTTCCGATATTAAAGCTATCGGAATCACGAACCAACGCGAAACTACCTTGGTATGGGACTGGGAGACTGGGGAGCCTCTCCATAACGCAATTGCTTGGCCCGACACCAGAACAAAAGGTCTAGTCCGCGAATTAAAAGGACAGGAAGGTGCAGACGATCTCCAACAAATCTGCGGGCTACCATTGTCCACATATCCATCATCTGTGAAACTCTTGTGGCTTCTCCGTAATGTAGATCGAGTTCGGGATGCATACGAAAATGGACGGCTTGCCTTCGGTACACCAGACACATGGCTTCTCTACCGCTTGAATGGAGGCAAGAACAAGAACTTGTTCGTGACTGACACGACAAATGCCTCCCGAACAATGTTCATGAACCTGCATACCATTCAGTACGACGAAAAAGTCCTCAAGTTCTTCGGAATAGACCGGACAAAGCTTCATCTTCCGAAGATAGTCCCTTCGTCCTGCCCAGACTCATTCGGAACCATTGCTCACGGAGCTTTAAAAGGTCTTCGAGTCACGGGTTGTCTCGGTGACCAATCGGCTGCGTTGGTAGGTCAACAAGGATTCTCTCCGGGTGCTGCGAAAAACACTTATGGGACGGGATGCTTCCTTTTGTACAATGTTGGGGAAAAGCCTGTTCTCTCTACGCATGGACTCTTGGCGACGGTTGCGTACGATTTTGGTCAGCAACGCAAGCCTGTTTATGCTTTAGAAGGTAGCATTGCCGTCGCGGGCAGTGCCGTTAAATTTCTTATGAACAACATGGGCTTTTTCACGCATTCGCATAAGATTAGCGATCTAGCAGCCACTGTAGACGATAATGGTGGCTGTGTCTTTGTGACTGCTTTCAGCGGTCTTTTTGCTCCTTACTGGATAGACGACGCCAAAGGAACCATCTTTGGCATCACTCAGTATACTCAACGAGGACATATCGCGCGAGCAACACTTGAAGCCACTTGCTTCCAGACGAAGGCCATCCTAGACGCCATGGAAAAGGACAGCGGCCACAAACTATCCCTCCTAGCCGTGGACGGCGGAATGAGCAACTCAGAACTGTGCATGCAGGTAAGTGTCTCCATGACTCGTTTTCAGACCACACTCACGATGCCGTTATGCAGACACAAGCAAATATCATTGGAATTCCGGTGGATCGACCGGCAATGCGTGAAACAACATCCCTCGGGGCGGCAATAGCTGCAGGTTTTGCCGTTGGTGTCTGGAAAGAATTCGAGGAGTTGAAACAAATAAACCAAAAAGGCCGCACGAAATTCGAACCTAACATCGCTCAAGAAGACAGTGCAAAGATGTTCAAGAAATGGTCTCGTGCTGTAGAGATGTGTCGAGGCTGGTTGGATGCTAGCGAGTCAGGTGATTTTTGAAGAACCATTGGTGCACTCACGCCAGCGCTAAGTGGCGCTTATGCACGATTACTGGCTTCGTCCTACTACCTGTAATCACGAGCTGTCTGTTGGAAGAAATGTGACAATACCCGAATTGTGCTTGCTTGGTTACTTAAGGTTCCACATTAGTTTAAACCTTAGCCATTACGAATTCTTGACGATATTCGATATTATCTCTGGCATGCGGTCTCTTTTACTTCTTTCACACGATTGATCTCGATACTTGGTTTCAGAGCCGACGATCGAGACAGCATCCACACATACCATAGGTGATATCACTCGGCTACGCGGCTTTTCATATATATCTGCCAAGATCGAAGTCTCCAACAGTTTTAAGGTTACCGCATCAGCCGACGTTGGCCGATTACGTAATTTGGATCTTGCGTAAACACTCCTCCAAACTTTTCTGACTTCAACATATTCAGATACGAGGATCGTGCGGCAAAGGATGGAAGGGTGCCCAACCCTCGGAAAGCCGAGAATCTCAAGGGCAGGGTTTCCGGGGCTCCGGCTGATGCACAAAAGCCGCAGACTATAGAGATACCCTGTACCGTCTTTGAGAACTGAGGAACTGACAAATTGATAACGTTCAGCACAGCCCAACTTCGCCCTAAATCCAAATGGCACCACCACTTGACCGCAAACGGAGCCTCCCACTCCGTGTGCTCCGTGTACGTCAGCCGCATCGCAGTCCTCGGCGGCGCCCTTGTCGTTGAGCATGCCTTGCTGAGCCTTCTGTAAAATCTGTCGTATACCTACCTGGGTATGTTGGATATACATCGTCCAGTCTACTTATGATGTAGTATGCCCCCACCCCAAGAGTCGCTAATTATGCCCGCTACAGATATCCCATGCAGAAATCCACTCTGGTCTCAAAAATTGCTTGGTGATGTCGGGTACGAGGATTAGATCCCGCACCCTCGTGAGCGGCTTTCACTCCCGGCGGAACGTTACAAACTACCGGCTTATTCGCGTGGGGTGAACATTACCGCAGAAGGCTTAGAGCCGGTCGTCTTCAGGGAAACTAGTTTCCGGTGATAGGTTGCGGGAATTCTTGTGCCCTGGACCTGGGACTCATCACCGACTCGGCTGTCTCCCAGTACCCTGTACTCTATTCAACTAGGATGTCCCACATCGAACCCTGAAACGCTCTCTAGCAACAGCCCCAATAGCATAACTTCACCCACTTCGTCCATTCAAAAGTGGACCGATTTCGCATGGTCAATTCCAAGAATGTTATCCCGGGAAGGGGCCCTGACTGCAGCGAGACGGAACGTTTACGTTGATCATGAGACTAACCGAGAATGCGAGTCACAAAGACTCGCTTGCCAAAGAAATGGCCAGTGTTGTGGCCCCCTCGTCATACAGAGCACCCGCTCTGGTCTATCTTAAAAGAGTCCGAACCAGCACTTAGTCTTCACTACCCTGATGTCTTGGTGCCTAAGTTCGCGAGCAACCGCATCTTGATATTCCTCGCTTGCTTGAACGTAATGTGCTACACGAGACCATCCCGCACGGCTCATCCCAGCTATCGTAGGGGATATAGAAGTGGAAAAGGGAGGTTGTATAAGGTGCAAATGCTCTAACCCGTGTCTTGCCATCCTTGACGACCAGGGCATCAGAATGATCCATACATGTTTCTTCTCGTCTTGCGTACTGGAGCGCTGGCTATATAAGTGAAGAAAGTCTGATGATTGTACCATCTTTTTTGCTTGTTCTTCCCAGGACGATGCCAGTCGTTGCAATCTACATTTCCAGCGTATCCTCTCTCAGTATCCTACATTGAAAATTTCTCGTGTGTGCACTCAGAGGTCAGGATGTGCGACTACACCCAAGTCGAATACCAATGCGGGCATATTCGCTATGTCGTCAAGTCAGTCCTATAGGCATCCCCCATGGGTGCGTACTAAAAACTATATATAGGGCTTGGTGCATCAAATACCAAATGACACACAAAAGATGTCCAGCCAATGTTGTAGCGATGTAGGTATCATCGATTCGATGTTGGAAAGATAAGCTAACATTTCTTCTAGAGAATACCGGCTCAACGAAAAATGTGGTAGGCACAAACAGAACACCGCAAAACTTGAGATGACGCTCAGACTTGCAACACAGGAGACTGCAGGTAGCATGGGTCGACGGTCTTTACTATTACACGGACCCTGTTTGACGCTTTCTTCGGTTTGGGTTCGGGCCGCCATTGGGCATCATCAGGAATAACAGGCCAGGCGTTAAGTGTCAACTGGGATTTGGAGACTAAAAATTGGGTTCACTCCTTCATGTGTGATCAGGAAAGAAACATGATGTGCCGTGTTACACCAAGATCTGAGAGTAACTAGAACCCACTTTTATCCAGAATGAACATGTCTTTATCCGATGGACACGAGCGGCCTGCCGCAGAATGCGACCAACTAGCATGATTCGTTTTCCAGAGACAGTAATCTTAAATGCTCATGACAGTAGTAGTGCGCGCTTAGTCGGAACGGAAATCTGCGTCTCTGAACCTTGCACCAAATAAACGTTGTAATTCGAATTTTAAGATTGTTGGAAAGGAGGAATCAGATAGGATATCCCAGGAGCCGCGAGGTTCTTGCGCAATCCTTAGCCTAACGGCCTAAACACACTGACCACCTCTTTAGCGCAGATCAGGTGAAGCTTGGCAACGGTCTTTTCGCAGGATAGGAGGACTTTTCGGAAGCAGTCAACATGTCACCATGTCGTGCCTTCAGGAGCTGGTGCGGCGTTACAGACGGGACTGTGGCTGATACCAATCTTGCTTCGAGAAGCGCATTGCTGGGAATGCCGGCAGCTGGTCTCTGACCGATACTCTAGACTAGACCCGCTGTCTGTCCAGAGCGCATTCGGAGCATATCGTAAGGACACGCTCTGTTGACCGCGCGAAAAAGTCTCCGCAGCGTGCGCAGTCCCTCGGGCAAATGCAACATCGGATAGAGAACCGAGGGTATCCTTATGGCAGCTGAACTACCGCAAACCCAATTCACTGCTCTCGTCACGGGCGCGAACAGGTAAAGCTTCCGAGCACCGGTGCTACAACAAGTCTAGACTATCAGGCTAACAGCAAATCCTACAGTGGATTGGGCTTCGCTATTGCCTGCCGCCTGATCACCGAGTTCCTCGAGACCCGCCCCCTTTCTGAAACCCTAATTCTAATCGTGACGACTCGGTCGACGCGCAAAAGCGACGACACCGTCTCCAGGCTTCAGCTGCACGTCGACAGAACTGTTCGGAAGAGCCGCGGGCAGAGCTCGGAGAAGGAGCGACCGTACGAGTATGCGCGAATTAAGCTCAAGAGCGAAATTGTCGACCTTACCTCCATCATCTCTGTACAACAGCTGGCGCAGCGCCTGCAAGAATCGGCTCATAAAATCGATACCCTCATTCTCAATGCTGGCATTGGTGGATGGACCGGAGTCAACTGGCTCAACGCTGTCTGGACCGTAAGTACAGACTGGGTTCATGCAACAACATGGCCGACGATGAAAATTGCTGGAAAAGGATGGCTGGCAAAGCCACAACTGGCCGGTCAGGCGGACGGTAAGGCTACAACAAGCAGCGAGCAAAGGCAAGCTCCGGGCCAAGAAGATGTGGAGCTGCCACTAGGTGAAGTCTTTACTGCGAACGTATTTGGGCACTATCTTCTAGCCCACTACACCATGCCCCTTCTCTCCACCACAGCTGCAAACGGCATCAGCGGCAAAATCATCTGGATTTCAAGTATCGAAGCCCATGCGCGAGCTCTCAACCTTGACGACTTCCAAGCGCTGGACTCGCATGAGGCATACGAGAGTTCCAAACGCGTCACCGACATTCTCGCCCTGACATACGGCATGCCCGCTACTCGACCATGGGTGTCGCAGTTCACCAGCACCGTCAATGACAGCTCCGAACCAAAAAACACGTCACCTCCGAAGATGTACGTCACCCACCCTGGCGTATGCGGCACCGCGATCTTCCCGCTGCCCTACCTGCTCAACTTCCTCATGACCTTGACCTTTTACGTCTCCCGCTGGCTGGGCTCCCCTTGGCACACTTGCGATCCCTACCTCGGCGCTACCGCTGCAGTCTGGATTGCGCTGACGCCGCAATCGCAGCTGGATGCGACGGAAGAGCGCGACGGTATTGGAAAATGGGGGGTGGCGACAGATCGGTTGGGCAATGAGAGGGTGGCCAAGACGGAAGTGGAGGGTTGG
Organism: Viridothelium virens; assembly: GCA_010094025.1. Classification (NCBI taxonomy): domain Eukaryota; kingdom Fungi; phylum Ascomycota; class Dothideomycetes; order Trypetheliales; family Trypetheliaceae; genus Viridothelium; species Viridothelium virens. The sequence continues at coordinate 8,570 of ML991890.1, read as the reverse complement.
GGTTGGGGAGGGAGAGTCGGTGAGCCTAAAAGGAAGGGGAGGAAGAGGGGAGTGCAAGATTTGACCGAGGAGCAAAGAGAAGGGTTTGTGGAGCTGGGACGAGACGTTTGGAGGAGGATGGAAGAAATGCGGAATGAATGGGAAGAAAAGCTACCACCGGCGAGGTGGGGATTGAAATTGTGAGGGATGGATGTGTAGATGTATAATATAGGATAGGATATGTAGATAGGATATGTAACATATAAAACGTTGGATACTTCGGGAACCTGCTCACTCTCTCGTCTCAGGATGGCGCTCATGTGTAATGGTGTAAAGGCCTTGTGCACCTTCTGTGACACACTGTAATTACCTATACATTATATCTGGCACGGGATTTTGTCATTCGGGAATGGGACGTCTGCGCACGGTGTCGCTTTGTTGTTTTACTTTGTCAAAAATTGGGTCTAATACACAACCGAGGACAGCTTGCAGCGAAAACACCATTTCCAGTATGCTGGCTTCCGGTTTCACAAGTGCTCCGGTCTCCAGGTTCCTGGTCTTTACTATCGCAGTGAGCTCAATATTGGCTAGTATTACTGACACGAAACACTTTTTCTTCATCCAAATCGTACCGCATTTATGGGGGTATGGGCAGTTATGGAGACTGCTCGTATGGCAAGTAAGTCAAACGCCACCTTCACGGAATAGATGCCCTGACTTTTCATTTATTTTGCTGTATTCATGCTGATAAGCTCCACAGCTATGCTACCTGAACTCCACAGAAGTACTCTTTGCGGCAATGACATTCTACAACCTCCGCATCGTTGAACGTCTCTGGGGGTCCCGCAAATTCGCCGTAAAGTCCCCCATTTTCCTATCCCCTTTCCTACAGACCCATACTACATAGTAATTTTGCTAAATAAACCTCCAGTCCTTCCTAATATCCACCACGCCATACACCCTCCTCCTCCCCCCACTCTTCCTCACCATCCTCATCCGACCACTCACCTTCTACCACCCCATCACCAACTACCTCCCCGCAGGCCCCACCCCACTCGTCTTCGCCCTCCTCGCCCAATACCACGCCGCGATCCCACACATCTACAAATACCGCATCGCCACCAGCTCCTCCACCTCTACCACCTCCGGCTCCTCGTCCTCGTCCTCCTCCGCATCCCCGACCCTCCCCGCCCTCGACCTCACCCTAACCTCCAAAACCCTGACCTACCTCCCCTGCGCACAGCTCGCCCTCTCGCAGCTCCCGACGTCCCTCCTCACGGCCTCGGTCGGCTGGGTCGTCGGGTACGCGTGGCGGAGCGAGCTGCTGCCGGGGGCGCGCTGGCGGATTCCGGAGGTGCTGTGGGGAGGTGGGAAGGGTGGGGGGAGTAGGGAGGAGAGGAGGCGGGTGGAGGGGTTGAGGAGGAGGATGGAGGGGGAGGTGGCGGAGGTGAGTGGAAGTGCGGCGGGGGGCGAGGGGGCTGGGGAGGCGGGGGAGGCGAGGAGGAGGACGCTGGGTGGGCAGATCTTGGATCAGTTTCGGGGGACGCTGTGAGGGGAGAGTTTGGGGAGGAGGCGGGAAGGTGAGGGTGGGGATCGATGAGGTGGTGGATGAAAGAAGCACAAAGCCATTGCTCTATAGGTCTAAGCTATCGTCCATGGGCTAGAGTGGGGAGTTCGTTTGCTAAGATGAAGCGCCAGTGGGGGCAGGTTTCGCATCAAGATGGAAGGAGAGGTTAGAGGTAGCAGCCGATTACAATAGAACCTTGAATTGTTCCTTTTAAATTCCAAGAGACTTCGCTTGGCCATCTCTGCCGGGCCCCCCCGAGCTGCCTAGGTCTCATAGATTCCTTTGGCGCCGAAGGGTATTGTCGGTGTTTGCCATTTCACCGCTCCTGTCACCTTCGATGTCCAATTCGATCAATTGAGCGAAGGTGTTTGCAGGGTCTACCAAGAAGCTTTCTTTGTCCTTCAGATAACGATATACCCATAGTGCCACGTCCAGAACGAAGGTCCGACAGGAGGGAGAGGTCTCTTAGCAGTATCATCAATTCCTCATCGAGATCCTCATCGACATGTACGATTATTTCGACTTCATCGGGCAGCCATACATCGCACCGTTCAACTCTCATTATCAAAATCAAAATATCGAGTGAGTACTGTATTTTATCTTTTGAGTGCTATGAGTCTATACTAAAAGATTGCTTATAGCATCGGTGATCGGCAAGGCTCGGCCTGCGATACTACCGCCAGGAACAGGTCTAGCGTGGCATGTCCGACTTTACTCATCGCCTCCATAGGTTTTGGGCTCAGAAAGCTTCAAAAGATTGGAAATGACGGAAAAGAAGGATACAAGCACCGAAAGAGCTTCCAAAGTATAGAGTATGAGCATACGAGTTCTGCTCCGTACTGGGCAGCAAGACCCTCAACTAGAATTTTGGGCCCTTTGATGGCCCCGATCCTCACTGGTACTATTGAGAACTACCTTATCATAGATCTGCAAACTATGCTGCTAATCCAGAAACCTATGGCACGGCTACAAGTCCAATTTGAGACGTAGTTGGCGAAGTGGTTTAACGGTGCGTCTTCTGTCTTGACAAATGATTACAGTTATCTTTGGACCAGGACCCGGTCCAGCTTGAAGAAGCGAGGAATGCATGATGGGGTATATCTTCCTATCAAGAGCCCTTAAGTAGGGACAAATATGTTCGTACATGATCAACATCGATCTATGAAGAGGCCTGAAAGATCTTGGAGAAGTGCCGTATATCTTGTACGCCGAAAATGCTTCCGCTAAATAGACAAACTCTCACAAATACGCCGCTGACATCCCAAAACATCCCATGCAACATGCTTATTTACGTTTTTGATTGCCCCTCATGTTCGGGTACAGGCGCGAAAGGTGGTAATTGATGTTGTTCTTCTTCTGTTGGTCGGGTTTCTGAAGAGATGATTAGCCTCTCGAACATGCTCCTATTTCCTCGTGCTGATACTGCTAGTGCAAGTGTACTGAAACTCATTGGAAAGATAGCTCGGGACACGAAACATACTCTAGCATCCATACATGCTCGTAGTTGCTGCTCCAATTGCGCGCAGCCCTGCGCACTATAACCTGACGACGCCCAGCATCCTGTCACTTACGTCAGTCGCTCGAGTATTAGCAGCTCTCAGACTCTATTTGCCGTACCTAAAACGGATGACATAACCCCAAGGCATGGATTGGCTTCTGCTTGATTCGGGCGGCGCACTCGTAGTTTTGGGAGGGGTGGCAGACGGGGTGCAACTTTGGTAGCTGCTTGCCCAGCTTTTGGTGGCATCGCCACACTGCGCGTAAGGTCTTGCAGGTCGAAAAAATCGGAATATAGAGGTTGATCGATGTTGCAAGCTCGATTTGTTTCCTACTTGATTGATAGAGTAGTGGTGAGCTGTAGAAGTCTGCACAAGACCGAACCAACCTAATTTAGGGATAGTGTTCATGCGGGCAGCCGCTTAGGTTTGTTTACTCATGTTTAGCTGCCTGACTCTCTCCTCCACCTCCACCGAACATACTCATCATTCTTCAACATGCGTTCTCCCCATAAAGCATTGATATCGAGCGCAGATACCATTGAATATACCTCCGGCAACAGTAAAGCTGGATTTTCGGCTGAATGGGCCAGCAGTGATGCGTCCTTCCTTAACCCAAGCAGACCATTAAAGGTGCATCGCGCATGGGAGCGACAGCCACATGCGCCATTCGCTCAGCAGAGTCGCTTTCGCAAAGTCTGGAGACGCTATAGCCTTAAAGCCCAGCGCTCGCTTCCCGGTGAAATATCATATTCTTCTCCATCGCTATCACAGCAATCACCTCGAAAGGTCACAAAAAAGCTATGTCTTACTGATGCTTGTGAACGCTATCGTGGAGCAGCAACAAGATGGGAAAAGGACGGACGTACTCGCGCGCGTATGTACTCAGGTCTCATCCTCATAATGCCAACATACTTATTCCTAGTAGGCAAAGCGCAGGTACAAGACACGCCGGATCCTCTCGAAGACCAACCCCAATTTGACCCCCAAATATATGTGACCATTGGCAAGAAGGAATCGGAGAGCGAACCTGAGACCAGTGCTGTGGATGATGTTCAGGAAGATAACAACAGAAGCGCGACTATTGCAAACCAGCGCGCGGCCACTACAGAAATTCTATCTGAACCACAGCTCTGTGCAATCTCTTTCCACAAGACGGGGGTGTTCTCTCCAGAAAGTGGCACTGCCAGTAGCGATACATTTGATCTCGGCACGCGCTCTGGAGAGGATACTGAGGCGCCGTTCGAACGATCGTATGAACGTGAGACCTCCATAGACGATCGACAAGGCATGAAGGAATTCGGTGAATACGTATCGTTCCCATCGAAGGTACAAATAGCGCTCCCCGACGAGATGCCCCAAGTCGAGCAAGATTTTGTCACCATTGACAGCGTCAGCCCAAAAGAAGACCAATGGACGACCGACGTCAAGGAGGTGCAGCGTGATGGAATCGACCAAGTTAGAAAGGCGTCTATACGTCCAGCGGAAAATTCGAAAGACCCCATCGAAAGCATTAACGTAGTCTTGGACTGGGATCGGCGTCAATCCCCTGATACTGTCGTCACGCAGGTCCTTCTTGGCGACACACAAGAGCCAAACGTCGATATATGCATATCAACGTCAGATAAGAATGCAGGTGAATCTCTACCTCCTGAAGCTGTGGTTGGTGAAAAGGGTGGAGACCAAACACAGAATCTCGATCTTGATCAATTTCTACGACCAACAAGGATGCAGACGGCACATCTCGATTCTGATACCGCAATTCTACAGGCTTACCTTAATCGCAAGCAAGCTATCAAAGCCGAGAATTCGCAGGCAGATAGCATTACGAGGCGGACCTCGCTCTCCCACCGCCGTGACTCTGACCTTGTCCGTCAAGCATTAACTTCGCCTCGAATGGTGCTCGAAGACAAAGATGTCAATTCTCCAAGTCCCAAAAAGTCCAAGGATGCGGTGCTTGAGCCTGCTGACCATAGCTCGCCTGTAAAAGACACAAGCGAGGCTAGGGATCTTGGTCTCGACTATATTCAGCATGCAGATCAGGCAGGTGCAACGCCCGCGCGGCGGAGCAGAAGGAATCGCAGTCGGATACCACCACCATCATCTGGGACATCTGTCAATGCACCGACAAGCATCGCTGTGCGAAGCGGGGCTACTCCGGTGATTCTTGCGCGTTCAGATGCCCAGGAGATGGCCATCGTGACGCGCTCCAATACGCGGAAAAACAAAGGAGGCGCTTTGCTGCCGAAACCCAGGCTCCAGAAATTAAAAGTGACAGTCGCAGCAGGCGTGGCAGAGGCGAGCAGTGCGATGGTTTCTCAGGACGACGAAAGCAGACAACGGTCCATAGTATGGGCAGATCCGCTGGTCCAAGGTTCGGTGTTGTCTAGAACGGGGGATATTGAGGAATCATCAGATATTCAGCAAGAAGACGGCACGGAAAAAACGCCAAAGCTACGAACTCGCCGACTGAGGGGTCCAAATAACGGAACGCCAGCGAAGGGGTTGCTCACTAGGGCTGAATTGCCCCATGAGCTTGAACCTGTGGCACTCGAGCAACCAAAGAGTCTTGGGGACGCGAGACCCAGGAGATTGCCGTCTCCAAAGAAGTTGAAGTTCACAATGGGAAATGACGGAAAGGAAAATCGGTCAGCCACGCCGAAGAAGAAGTCTGGTATCCCGGTTGGGGCAGGGCCATCTGCGACAAGAGCATCCGGAAAAAAGCGTGCTGTAGAAGGTTAGACAGTTTTACCTTAACTTACTGACTTGAAAGGCGGCCCACTGCTTTTACTATTCTATTTAAATCGCAAGAATACATTCCAGTGTATGGATAGTAGAATTACCTGGAAATTGAGAACGTGCCCATTTACACGCAAATCATCCGGGATCTATGCAGACTTTAAGGTCTAATTTCAGGACGTTCAGAACTGAAAAAGTGTTTTAAAAAAAAAAGGATACATTCCACCGCAGAATGAAAAATACTTCATGCAGCTTCTTTACAGTACATGGGATCCTATAGCAATCGAGCTCGGATGCCCTTCGTGTCGAGTTTCGGAAAAGCTGCATGGAAATCATGTTTGAAGCGCACATCGGACTCATCAGTCTCGTATAGTTCCCAATCGAACTGTGTCGTTGCTGCCAGCGCAAGATAGATTTCGGCGTAAGCCAAATTCATGCCGATGCAATTCCGTGCCCCTTTGTTGAAGGACATGAGATATTTGCGGCGCTCTGTGCCGGGTCTTCCGAACCAGCGCTCTGGCTGAAAAGCCCAAGGGTCAGGAAAAACTGATTCATCGGTGTGTATGCAGACTGTAGTCGAGCTAACAGGGGTTCCCTGGGGTATGGTGTGTTGCTTGTAGTGAAGTATCTCATCAGGCGCAATCCTAGCGAGCCTACCGCTGACACCAAATGATAGCCGCAAGCCCTCTAGAACAACTCCACTCAAGTATGACAGATTTTCTAGCTTGGTCCATGAAGCGTTTGGCGGGATGTCATGGATTTCGCCGCGCACTTTGTCCATATATTCAGGCTTCTGCATCAAATAAAAATGGGAAGTTGCTATCGCTACTGCAACAGACTCAGTTCCTATTCGAACATTAGCCCGGCATTATTTACGTCGTGTAGGTGAGGGATAACCCTACCGGCCATAACTAATAAAGTTGCGTCGTCTTCTAGGCGCTTCTCGCTCTTCTCACTCTTCGGTAAGGATGGATTGTCGCGCAATTCGTAAAAGATCGAGCGCTTCTTGTTCGGTGAATTCTCTCCCCTGTCATCTAATACCTTCGAAATCTCCTTTTGGATTTTCTGAATTGGCGTTAGCATGCTATACGACAGCTACTATCGACGCGCTTTGTACCAAAGGGTATTCTTACTCCAGCAAAAGCCTTCATATCAAGTACGCCCGGCGGCATGATATTCTTGGCAATGAAGAACGGAAGTGAATCCAAAGTGGCAACAATCCATGGGAAGTGCTGGTTGACTTTCACACCAAGAAGAAGTTCGGAGATGTTCTTCCTCAATGTACCGGCCTTTTGCTCGTCGTCTAAGAGATTGTCGTCATGGCCAAAGCTGTAGCGCATAACGATGCTACAGTGTATAAGCAGATGCCAGAAGGAGAGAAGATCACTTACTCATTGGCTAGGGCATAATAAATATTTGAGAGATTGATCACTTGTCCTGAATTTTTGTGATGCTCGAACACTAACGCAAGCTGATCGATTTTCGACCGGATTGTAGATTCGTAATCAACCACACTTCGCCTGCTGAAGAAGGGATTCAAAGCTTCACGCCGTTTCCGATGCAATTCGTGAGTCCTTGAAGCTCCCATTGATAGTGGAACTGGAAGAGTGCGTAATTGAAAGGCATACTTCTCACGGTTCCGAGAAGCACCAGGGTATATTTCGTCAACGTATTCCACGTCTTGTATGTGAAGTTCTCCGGGGGCAACACGGACTATTGGACCATATTTTCTGTGCATTTCCTTAATTTTCCACACGTACTGCCCTGGTTGGATGATATCATGATAAATCTCGTAAAGTGAGGTCAATCCCGCAAGCTTGGGTCCGGGAATTGCAGCAAGCGGGCTCAAGAAAAGCCTGTAGACGATCACATAGGCAAGACGAACAACTATCAAGGTGCCGCCAAGCGCCAACCATGTGGATAAGGCCAGGATGAAAGCGCGGAGCGCAACAGCGTGTAGATACTGGATGGTACGAAGGACAGGATCCTGCAAATAGCTTCCGCCGCATTAGAATCAGTCTGAAGGGCGTAGGTGCGTATACCAAATCACACTCCTTAATGCCGTCACATTACTAATTTTTCATTAGTTCCATGCCCTGAACAACTTGGGATGCTTCTGAGAGCAGCCGCGTGGCGCCGATTGGTCTCGCAGCCTAGAGAAACCAACGGGAAGCTGCAGACATCTTGCAAGGCAAAATTTTCAGCCGTCCACTTTGGGACGATGGTCATGGGAAGCAAAATGCGTATGCACAATAGGGTATTGAGACATGGCTGCTTTCTCAGGCGAACTTGCAGGTGGCGCAAGGCAGAGTACTACAGCTTTGCAGCACGGTGCTGTGTCAGCAGAAGCAGGGAAGCTTCCGATCGATCGGCGTCAGTCAAACATGGTTCGATTACTCTGACGCCGACTGCCTTGTTATTCTACTACCGGATCTGCGAAGCATTGCTGTAAGACGGTCCCTAGGGTTCCCACTGATCTAGGGTTCCCGTTGATCCCTACGATCTCTGCCTTTGCTGAATACACGGCGGTTCACTTAAACGGTGCAGATTGGCGTGAGCACAAACCCTTACGGGTCTCTCCCGTCAGTCGCCCGCGCCCACCACTCGCCCGCCTCAATTCAGTTCTACCACCTTAGCTTTGACGTCAAATATCTCAACACCTAGAGTAGCTAGAATAATATAAATTATACTAGGAAGTGTATTCTAATTAGGCGCTTTTTTTGAGTCGCTAAATTTCTTCAGAAAGCCATTTTGGAGGGCGTTTGTGGCGTTGAGGTCGTCTAGAGCTA
>ML991889.1:0-43405 GCA_010094025.1 Viridothelium virens | reverse complement strand
TTCCAGCACCTCCTCCTCCTCCTCCTCCTCCTCCTCCTCCTCAACCGCCACCGCCGCCACCTTCCGCCGCAGGGCCTACCTATCCAGGCGCCTTGTGTCTTAATCTCAAGACTGGACAAAAGGGTCCTTGCCCGCAATAAATGGAGACTACCGTCAGCGTCAAAGGCGGCGATCGCCAAAATACTTCAGAGCTCACTGGCCTCTAATTTCCGGTTCGACACACGTCTTTTATTCCTGTTGCTTCATTTCTTATACAGGTTCATGCTTTACATTCCCACACTAGGGTCTTGATCACCAGAACACCATTCTTTTTCATGAATTGCGACCATTAGTGGATTCGCATATTATCGATCTCTAGTTCAGGGTTTGACATATCTGATAGAACAAGAGAGTTATCTTCTCATATTAGCTGTGAATAATTAGAGAAAAACGAGCAAACACATATGCAACATTTCGTAGGTACGTCTTCTTCCTGCATCACCCTCGATGTACATCTGCCTCTAATACCGAAGTACAGGCCCTATGAGGTAAGACCACCGTCCACTGGAAAGGCTACACCGGTGACGTAGCTCGAGTCGTCGCTCAGAAGATAGGCGACTGCAGCTGCCGCCTCCTCTGCGTGCCCCTTTCGCCTTAAAGGCAGCGTGTTGTAGGTATTTGTTACTCCCTCCTTGTTGGCGGCTGTGGTTGTGGTTCCCAATATTTGATCCAGCATCGGCGTCTCTATCGGTCCTCTGCATCAATGGATGGATTATGTCAGCATTTCCCAACTTTCGTATTCATAGACCAATTGCGCGTCCCTGAAAGGGGAGGAAAGAAGGAAAAAGAGGAATTCAGGCTGCGCTTACGGACAAACAGCGTTGACCCGGATGCCTTGCTTGCCGTACTCCTTCGCCGCTGACTTCGTTAATCCTATAACGCCATGCTTGCTGGTACTATACGCTGCAACGCCTGGCCTGCCTATCAAACCAGCAATGCTCGCCGCATTCACCACCGATCCCTTTCCCTCTCCAAATGCTCTTATCTCAGCACGAAGGCTATACATGACGCCTGTGAGGTTCACGCCGATGATCAAATCCCAATTCTTGTCATCCATATCCCCGACTCCTTTGAACTCCGTGCTCCCAATGACACCCGCTAGATTCGCAGCGCCATCGAGCCGACCGAACTTCTCCACCGTTTTTGCGATCCACGCATCAACTTGGGAAGATTGCCTAACATCGACGGCCACACCCAAGCATTTGCATCCAGATGATTCCAGCGAGGAGACCAGAGAGTCAACTGCAGATTGGTGGAGATCCGCCAGGGATAAGGTGGCACCGCGTGAAGCCAGGAGCTTAGCGACTGCGAGTCCGATCCCCCCGGTCGCGCCAGTGATTGCTATTACCTTATCATTGAAAGACGACATCGTCGACTGCTGATGGCGACCTGGTCGATGAGAGAGGCCACTCAAGAACCTGAGTCGGTAAGGCTGTTCGGATAGATTATTCTAGGAAGCCCTCAGATCCACGATGCTAGACCACGATGATTTCCAAGTAGTTTAGGGCAAATTTAATGAGAAGCGTTCGCGGTTCGTATGAAATGAATGGAAAATTAACATAATCTACTTCTAGAATGCACACTCTCTGCAAGTTGCTTCATGGAAATACCCCGCGATGCCCCGCTCGTAACATCACTTATGTATCGTGCTCACCGGACGTGTTTCCTCCCTAACAGTAATTATGCTCAGAGCCTTTCACGGAAAAGTTTCCGTGCAAGGAACTTCCCTACCCCAAGAATCTGTGCTCTGAAGTGTAGACAAGCACCTGAGCTGATACCAGATGGTCTCCGTCTTAGCGATTCGCGTCTTCGGAGAAAAGATACAGCTTAACTCCATGTTCTGTGCTTTGGCTGCCAAGTAAGGCTGCCAAGTACATCTGCTAGGTATCCATCTGATGTAGCTTACTGTCGTGCTACAGTGCCAGCTATACAGGTAGTATGCTCACAGCAGTGTAGCTGACACGGCAGCGGCTGTAACTGCAGGAGGTGAGTCACGAACTATGGTGAAATTTAACAAGGATGATCTGTTACTTCAGTGGAGCTTTGATCTTTCGATGGAATTCTCATAGCTCTCCCCTATCTGAGTTTGTCACAGCGAGCACTCCCTTATTTTGCTTAGCTGTCTGGAAAAGTCTTGCGGAAGCATGATCGCCGGCCACAATCCTCTCATCCGAATTACAGCAGCTATCCAGCAGTCAAATCAGCGATTCCGATCGATGCCACCTCTAAAGATGGACTTCTGGGAAAGATGTACACGTAAGTCGTTGTCCTTTATATCTCTGGAGCGTCCTCTGGGGAAAGAAGCACGTACAAATAAGTCCCACATCATTATCACTGTGTCTCCCATCGATGGCCATCTCTCATCATCATCTGGTCCACGTCTGGATTCACTGTGGCGATGATGGCCATGTCCTTTATGACGACGGTAGTCCGGATGCCGATGATGACGCTTTGAGCGATGATGTTGACGATGGTGGCCGCCATTCGACCTGCTGCTATGGTCTGAGCGATGCGATCTTGACGAGTGGTACGATGAGTGCGAAGAGCGGTTCGAGTCAAGAGGGTAATGCGTTAGTTCCCGAGAACATCTCCGGTGATGGTGCGGAGCGATACTGTGTGATGTTTGAGGACGATATTCAAGTACCTCCCGCGATCGGTACGCAGCTAGTCCACGCGGTGGCGTCGTTTCCAGAAGATCTACAAAAGAAGGTCTGTGACTCGCTGATGGTTGTGCTGTTTCGAATGTTTCCGGTTCCCCCTGAGAGAAGCGTGCATCTTTGGAGCTCTTGGAAGCGCAGGTTCCTCGAGTAAAACTTCTCGAGATGAGGAATGGCCATAACGTGACATATCGGCAGACTCAATAGGAAATTTAACCCCTGACAAAAGGGGGGTCGAGGTATTCGAGCTGTGCTGTGGAGGAGGTAGAGCCAAGTAAGTGACGCTTTATAGTTTATATGCGACATCACAAATATCTAGGGCTTCACGAAGATGTGATGTAGGTATATAGGGAGGGCGTGACAGCATAAGGAGGTGAAATAGAATGAAGCGAGTGAGGAGCAAACACGAAGAGGTGATGTAGAGTCTCGCAGTTATAAAAAGCTACACAGTGCTCCAAGCCAAAGAGTAGAAATCACCTGTGAAACCAGATCAACCTTATTTTCTTGAAGATCGGCAGTCGAGCTGTTTGACCAAAAATTAGAAGGCAACCTCTATCCAGGCACGTCAGGAGGAAGGGACTGAAACGAGGAAGCAGGCGCAGAAACACCGCAGTAGCTTCAACGGAAAGGCGCATTTAGGTGAACTCGAGTAGCCAATTGAAAAATATCGCATGATTAGTAGAAAGGAAACATGAGAAATGCGTTAAATCTTTGTACGCCTCCAACAGGTGCTGCAGCAGATAGCCTGGGGCACTCGCTATGCTCTACGACACGTGAAATTATCGTACTGCAGAACCTAGAGTCTGGTGTTCTCTTCATCTCGATCCCTGATAGTCTAAGGGATTTTTGACAACGAGAGCCATTCTGCTACCGCGATGATGAAAGAAGTGCCTGAGTGCTCGGAAAGGGGGATTCGCCTGATCAATTACGGGCGTAAATGTACGCAGAGACGTTGTCGGCATAGTACAGCTAGACGAGAAAGTAGTTCCTTCCGAACTCTAATGACATGTTTGTTTTGGGTATCAATTAAAATCCCAGCCCTGCGTTCATTCATGACTCGATATACTCAAGGCCTTGACCGATGATTCAGAACCCACGTATCTGTCTGAGTGCAACATGACGCTTGTACTTTGGGTCAAGGTCCTCTGCGCAGAAATGAAAATATGCAGTAAGGGAAGACAGTACCTACCTGGGTACAGTACCTAGGTTGATGGAAAGGGACACCGGCAATAAGCGCGTACGAAGAGGCTGAGTCGGCTTGAGATGTGGCTCATGAAGGGTCAGTCGCGGATGATGACCCAGTGATGACGGAAAGTGCCCAGAGTTTGCCGCCCAAGACGTGGCTGAATTCGCAAACTCATCCAACATGAGTGCATGACCCAACGCGGTACGAAGCACAGCCTCACCCTCGCCCTTATACGTAGAGGATGCGCTCAACACCCGTGGCAATGATGGGTCTCTCTGCCTTATGCTTGCCTTTACCTAGGCTCTTCCATACCTAGATTCTTTCCCTCATTCGTCCGTCTTTGGATTAAGCTTTCAAATTGTCGCATTCCTTTGACTGTTAAGCTACATCTGGGCAAGAGCTACCGGACAAGATGTCATACTATCCGCCAGGTGGCCCTCCTTACCAAGGTCGTAAGTACATTCCGATAAACCTTTACAAATTGATCGGCGACGATGTTGGTTGTGAACTAATCTATAAAATATAACCACAGACAGCCCTCAGCCTCGTCATAGTCCTTATCCTCCGCAAAGCCAATCTCCATACCCTCCACAAAGCCATTCTCCATATCCTCCACACCAACCGCATTCTCCATACCCTCAGCAAGGATACGGACCCCCTCCCCCTATGCAACAACCATATCCTCCTCAAGGGGGTTATCCGCCTCAAGGTCAATACCCACAACAACAATATCCCCCACCACAGCAGGCTCCGTATGGGTCACCAGCACCCTATAGCGGATATCCACCCCCTCAACAGCCATATGGCGGCCCTCCGCAGGGTCAATATCCTCCTCAAAGTCAACCACCCCCTCAAGGCGCTCCGTATGGACAACCACCACCTCAGCAGGCATACGGCGCTCCGACCCAATATTCCCAACCCACTCCACCATCACTAGGTTACGTCCCTGGGCAATCCGCATCCGTTGACATGACAAGAGATGCTGAAGCCCTCCGCGGAGCTATGAAAGGCTTCGGCACCAACGAAGCGACCCTCATCCAAGTCCTCTTGCGTCCGGATCCCCTCCAAATGGCCACTCTCCGCCGCTCCTTCGACCAACGTTTCATGCGCAACCTCCTCAAAGACGTCGAAAAAGAAACAAGCGGCTACTTCCGTGAGGGCCTCACCGCGCTCGTCCGCGGGCCCCTCGAAGAAGACGCGCACCTCCTACACAAAGGCATCACCGGTCTCGGCACAAAAGAATCCCTCCTCAACGACGTCCTCCTGGGCCGCTCAAACGCCGACATCCACGCGATCAAAGCCGCATACCAGCACCACTTCCGGCGCTCGCTCGACGCCGACATCCGCGCCGACCTCTCGCTCAAGACCGAGCGCCTCTTCACCATCGTGCTCGCCGGCACGCGCGCCGAAGACTCGGCGCCTGTGTATCCGCAGCAAACGGAGCAGGATGCTGCGGAGCTGCATCGCGCGACTGAGGGCACGAAGATAGGCGCGGACCAGATGACGGTGTGCTCGGTGCTGGCGCAGCGGTCGGACGGGCAGATCCGCGCGATTGCGCAGGCGTATCGCGCCAAGTACCATCGGGAGCTGGAGACGGTGATTGCGAAGGCGTTTAGTGGGCACATGAAGGATGCGCTGTTGAGGATGCTGGCGTGTGGGGTGGATCGGGCGAAGGCGGATGCGCAGGCGTTGGAGGACTCGATGAAGGGGATGGGCACGAAGGATGAGCTGTTGGTCACGAGGATGGTGAGGGTGCATTGGGATCGTCAGCATCTGCAGCAGGTGAAGGGGGCGTATAGGCATTTCTTCAAGAGGGAGTTGAGTCAGAGGATTAGGGGGGAGACGAGCGGCGATTATCAGAGATTGATGGTGGCGCTGGTCGATCAGTGATGTGTCTTCTGCTGGCGCAATGCCTTCGGTCTTCTTTCTGTTGATTAAGATGATGGGTTCCTATGCATTTGGGATGTTTCCCCTGCCTCTTTGGCTTACGTGCTATGACCACAGGTATGGGATTGGGAATTGAGATACCTATCGATACGGCCTTTTTCCTGCATATAACCCAAATTTTGAAGCTCTCTCTCCCTTTTCCGGTCACTCACAGACTTGTCTTCGATACTTCTCCCTTGACTAGTCCGTAAAATTAGCTACGTACGTTAAAGCTAGGTGATGGAGCAGTCTCGCGCTCACTCCTCCCTTCAAAGTCAACATCTCCCCCTTTCCATACATACGCAAACCTCCGCATCTGGGAATCGAATCACATCTTCGAATATAAATTGAAGAATGGTTATTGCCCGCGGAAAGTCTTTGCCAGCATTATGTTTCAGAGAGCCTACGTTCTGGCGCTCGAGGCCAATCCCTTGAATCATCGCATCTTTCAATTTTTACATAGGAAAAACAAAAAACCAAAAACAACAGAATGCATTTAGTTCAGTCCCGCCGAAGCGAATAGTGTTAGCTACGTAGATCAGAAGCTGTAGATGCCGGCAGAATTTGCTTCCATCCCTTCAAGATCTGGGTTTAACGCCCTATCAGTCTTGAATAGAGCAACTTGCTACGAGATCTTCCCGATCCTATCATTGTCCTACACTAGAATAATAAACAATGGCGATTCGTCAATTAAAGAGACATGTACTCAGTGGGGACTTAACGGCTATGTACGCTTTCATCTAGCGATTATGAGTTGCAAGTCTCTCATAATTCTTGGTCGTCAGCATCGAGCAGGCAAGGGGAAAGGTCACTATGTGCACCATGAGAATGCTCTCTACTCTTTTCGAATCGCTCAAAATTTAAATTACAGAATCAGGGTTGAACCCGTTTTTAAGGAAATGTCCGACAGAAGAAGATTCGTTAGAAATAGAAGGGCAACTCCATACAAGAACCTGTCGAAGTGTATTTGCTCCTTTATACATCATTATCCATCATCCTATGCACCGTTAACATTTACCTATGACTCTTCTGTTGTGAAGGCCTCCAGTCCCGACCAATCACTTATCCCTCAGCCCATCCATTTACCGGACCGTTTATATGGCACCGACGCCATTTCTCCGAAATAGCCCAGAAAGCAGCCCAATCAAGTTCGTAAGTGTCCAGCTCATGTTAAATCAGCAGCGGAACAATAAAGAGGGGCTCGTCTTATGGAATTACAAGATCAGCCAGCAAATCGCGCAAGCTCTTGCTCAATATCTATCTTTTGGAAGCCGGGAAAATCGATAGCGGCTCTCCCTGAGGTCCGGGCAGCTGTTGCAATCATATAATCTTCTTCAAAGGATTGGATCTCCATACAAACATCTTGCATTTGACCGTGGAGGAAGACCTCCACATCCGTTACCTTCTCACCCCATGATCCATGCGTTGAGCAGCGAGCGACGGTCCCAGGTCTTGGAGAGTGCACGTTGCGAAACTCCAGCTGTCTAAGCCATGGTGCTAACAAAGCTTCCCCGGAGAGCTTGATGAACGCTTCCTTATAACACCAGAAGGTGTAGAAGCGGCGCAATTTTGCTTCGATAAGAAGATCGGAGTTAAACATCCGAGCGTTACCATTTGGCCTAATTGCTTTTGCGATGAGCTCTTGGTCCCTGACACAGCAGCGATCACCTCTTCCTATCTCAGCTGGGGTTATTTCAGTCCCATCCAACAACTGCACACGGTCAACGTTGTACTTCATGTCCCAGCGCTCATCCAGGGAGAACATGTCCTCGTAGATGTCGATCCAGCCGTCGAAGCCTTCACGATCGATAGTCCGATAGTCATCACGTTCGTTCACGCAGACTATGTCAACGCCAAGCTCAACATCTGCTCCCATGGCTCCAACCAATGCGACAAGGCCATTTTGATGTGAAACGTTGAATTCTACAATGATTGCCGGATTTTCCTTGAGGGTGAAACAGGGTTTGCCGTGCTTCGGATCTCCTTTTCGATGAAAGGTTATCTTAGACCAGGGAACGCCGAGCGTCTTCCTGATGAATAGCCTTTTCAAAAGAGCAGACCCGAGAGCCAACCGCGCATCATGTATGAAGACTTTGGATTTGATTCGCTTCTGTTCCTCGGGACTTAGCAACTTGAGCATTTCTGGAGCCTGTTCGTGAGAGTTAGTCGGCGCATTGCAGTAGCCTTGCTTCAGCCTTCAGTAGGTACGGTAGAGTTTGACCATATTTTCCAGTGCAAATCTGTCCATAGCGTCTCTTGGGGTGGACATAATCGTGACCTCGAAGCTTACGGGACCGAGTCTCATGCTTCTTGCTAGGAGTCGGAAATGCGCCAACTTACAGCATCATCAATTTTCTGGCCTTGCCAAATCGAACGAGTATCGAGTAGCCAGCACGTCAGCTCCGGCTTTGCAGGCCAAATTGGAGGCCTTGCGACCGCATCTGCTTCGACAGACATTCTAGGGATGCTTGACAGAGGAGCGGATGACTTTGGGTGTCAGAAACGCCAAAGTCCGGCTCCGGATGCAGACCCGAGGCGGATAGATATCGATATCAACGTCGTTGTCGTTGTAGATGGGATGGCAATGACTCTTCACCACGCCATAAATCTCTTTCTTCCGAACTTCGCAACCATGACAATCTTCATCTGCAATGACAGAGCAAAGTCGGCTGGTCACAGTTGGTGTGCTTGCCCTCCAAGGAGCTTTCAGTGAACATCTACAGCTACTTCGCCTCGCCGGTGTCAGCTTACCGATTGATGACTCGGACAAAATAACATGGTCCTTCACGGAAGTCCGAACAGAGGAAGAGCTCTCACAATGTGACGCGCTCATCATACCTGGTGGTGAGAGTACTACCATGTCTTTGGTCGCCGAGCGTTCGGGTCTCCTCGAACCGCTCCGGGACTTTGTCAAGTAAATCTGTGCAACTTTACTACACGTCGTATTCCTGCTGATAGACTCTTGTCAGAGCGTCCCGCAAACCGACCTGGGGCACTTGTGCTGGTCTTATTCTTCTTGCCGAATCTGCGAACCGGACTAAGAGAGGCGGACAAGAACTCGTTGGTGGACTTGACGTGCGAGTAAACCGCAATCATTTTGGACGCCAAGTGGAAAGTTTTGAAGCGGACCTTGATCTGCCTTTCCTGGAGACTTTGAACGATTCCAGCATCACAAGAGAACACGTCAAGCCTTTCCACAGCGTTTTCATCAGAGCTCCTGTAGTAGAAAAAATACTCCAGCCCCAGCAGGGTATTCAAGATGAGGAAGCTTCTGTGCCAGAAACAATCATTGCTCCCTCAAAGGTAGCTAAGATCAATATTCATGACAGCAGCATTGAAAAGGGCGTTGAAGTTATGGCTAGATTGCCTGGAGAGGCGGTAGCTCTATCAAATAAGGATATCACAGCCCGAGCGACCGGGGATGAAGGAAATATTGTCGCTGTTCGTCAAGGCAATGTTTTTGCAACAAGCTTCCATCCTGAATTGACCGGAGATGCTCGCATTCATACCTGGTGGCTGGATCAGGTTCTAAAAGCTATAGAGCGATCATAGATATATTAGACGCTTTATTTCCAATTGATGAAACCTTCCAGTTTCCACTTCCTTTGGTATTTCCATGCCACTGCCTAACGCCGTATTTCACTCACCTACGCCATATCCGATGCAAGCATTCGTATGCTCATCTCAAAATCTTCTCGTCGTCAAGGTCTTCGGTCAATGCCTTTCCGTACCCACCTCGCCCAGGGTCGAATTCGTTCCGATACTCGTCTCTTACCTGACCTCCAGACTTTCCTCTTCCATACTGTCTACCTTCCGAGAATCCTTCATCGAGATCTGTCCTGATAAGCCGTTCGTCCAATTTAGTCCCCCCAATGTACTTCATGCAGTCCAGGGCATCTTGATGGTTGTAGTACTCGACGAAGCAGAAACCGCAGGGTGTCTTCTGAAATCTGTCCAATCCCATGATGAGACGCTTGATCTCGCCGCATCTAGCTTATGTTAGCACAAACCAGGAAGGATCTTTTGTGTCTGAAGGTTGCTCACTTAGCAAAGAGCTCGTGAATTTGTTCTTCAGTCGTGTAGAATGATCTGGGATGGTATTAGCCGATCCTTTGCGGTTCGGTTGCTTGAATTGCGCACAAGTTCCCCACGTAAAGAGTCGTAGCATTCTTTAGATTATCCTGGAATTCTGGTGTCTTTTCACGTCCTCCCTCGCGGTCGTCGTCGCGTTGGTTGCGGTTACGCTTTCTATTCTTGAGAGCTTCAACCTCTGGTCCTTGTGAGAGTGCGAGGAGAACCTATACCTTATTCGCTGTGTAAGTACTTGGCTTATCCAGTCGATCGACTGTGTTGCGCATCGTATACGGCGCCATCTTGCCGGCTTGTTATGTTGCTGGAAGATGAATGGACGGAGAAAAGCGTGAGTGACGGAGCTTGGCCCGATGTTTTGTTTGAAGCTTAAGCTCACTTGCGCGCCGCGGCCCTCACTACAGTAACTGCTCTTGATTATGGCTAAGTCTTTGCACGCACCCACCTTCATCCTTAATGTCAAACCCACAAGACTCTAGTATTCCACAATGCCTAGAGTTATTAGCTACACTCCACCGTGGTTAACCCGGCCATCTCGCGGTTCGGACTTCTTTAACGCGTCGCCAACCGCCAAGACAACTACATCAGGTCAGCAAAAGCCATATCGCGGTCCACGCAGAACTACAGCGCGATGCGGAAGGAATCTGTTTACCGTCGTCGGGAACGAGCTGAGGTGGGCCAACATCACACAGCTCAAGGACGACTGGGCGGAAAAAAGTCGGACTCGATGGACCCATAGTAGCAGGCAGAACGTCGATAATCAAAGCCCCCTGGCTTCAGAGCATGAACGAGCAACAGGTGGCCCGTTGTACAAGGTTAGCTCGTGTATCCTACATAATGCAGGTCTCGGAAACTAACAAATGCTTTGTAGGTCCTGAGAGTTCCTGTGCATGAGCAGATAAGGCAACTGGTCGTATCGCCGAAAGAAGAGTACCTTGCCATTGTTACCTCCCATACCATTCACATCACAATTATACCAGGCTCAGCACACATTGTTGCACCAGATACTTCACTTAAACCCAAGACCTTCCAGCTTGGCCCGACAGCCCATGTGCTCGATCGTTCACCTATCGCTTCTGTCCTGTGGCATCCGTTGGGTGTGAAAGGCAACTGCCTCGTTACGGTCACCAAAGATGCTACCGTTCGACTATGGGAATTGAGTAGGGAAAATCGATACTCGTTCGATGAACCCGCATTAGCAGTCGATTTGAAAAAATTGGCCAATGCTACTTCGTATGAGGAGGATTTCAAAGCTTCGAGACCTGGCGCTAGCCGAGGCTTTTCTCCGGACGAAGTGGAGATGGAGGTTGCAGCTGCATGCTTTGGAGGCTCTGGAGCAAGTGAGGAGCATGGCTGGTCTTCAATGACGCTCTGGATCGCAATGACGGAGGGAGATCTCTACGCTCTGTGTCCGCTTCTGCCAAGCAAATGGCAACCTTCCTCCACTCAGATTCCGTCTCTATCTACTGCCGTGGTTGCAAAGACAGCTGCTATGAATACCAACCCAGCCAGTACTGCCGATGAACGTAGAAAGGCAGATCAGCAATTCAGATGGTTCCAGGATATCGATGATCAAGAGCCAGTCTTACTGGACGAGGGGCTCTCGGAACCTCAGGAAATTTATAGCCGGCCGGAGAGCCTCAGTCCGATCCCTAAGCTTCAAGGACCTTTCCTCTTGGATCCTGAGATCGATATGTTTGGGGATGTGACTGACATCTACGCTGTTGCACCAAAAGTGGATGATGATGAGTTGATGTTTGAAGAGGATTATGAAAAGTTCAGCGATAACGAAGCACTCTCCGTCGCTGTCATCTGCTTGCTGACGAGTTCTGGATACATCCACGTCTGTCTCGATGTGGATGGCGTTGAGGCTCAGTGGTTGCCGCTCAAATCGGTAAGTTTGAACGGCGCCGGCTTTGCATATATCGCTCACACATGATAGACAAAACGCCTCCCCGACATCAATGAAACCCTACCAACTGTACTTCTAGTCGAGAAAGTTCATGTATATCGTGTACCGGAATCTATCGAGGATTCATACCCTACTTTCACGCCCGACGCAAACTCGCGCTACGCAACATTCATCACTCACGACAACGGCGTCAGTTATGTCTCTTTCACCTCCTGGACCTCCCGTCTCGAAGAAGAGCTCAACTCTGCCTCCGAATCCGGATCCACCTTCCGCCTCGACGTCTTCCTCGAAGGCCTCCAAAGCCTCGTCGAACACCCCATCCAAATCCCCACCAACCGACACCCCTCTCCCACCGCCTCTGCCATCTCCTTCAAAGACCCCGACATCGGCTACTTCCTCCTCACCACCGCCTCCCACCAAGTCCACGCCGCCACCCTCGACCTCCCCGACTCCGCCCTCCCCCCTTCCACCTTCAACAACCTCTCCCCCTTCTACCCCGACATCTCCTCTTCGACTCCGCACCTCTCGTCCAGCCTCGGCGTCGGCGTCGGCGTCGGCAGCGGCGGCAGCGGTGGTGGCGGCGCCCTAATCCCACACTACAAGACGCGCGCGCCCTACCAACCCCCACGCGCCTTCGAGACGCCCACCGCGCTCCTCTCGTTCCTGAAGACCGAGGTCCCGCAGCGAGAGCGGCATCTACTGAGCGAGGAGATCCGGGTGTCGGCGCGCAGCCTGGGGCTCATGCAGGCGGCGCATCGGATTCTGAGCCAGGAGACGGATGGGCTGGGCGCGGCGGCCGCGGAGCTGTTTACGAGGGCGGAGCGCTTGGTGAGGGAGCTGCGGGAGCAGATTGCGAGGGTGGTGGTGGTGAGGGAGAGGGTGGAAGGTGTGCTTGGGGAGGAGGTTGACGCTGGGGAGAGGGGGGGGAAGAATGAAGGGGCGGAGAGGGTGGAGGAAAGGCTGGGGAGGGTGAAGGGGAGGCAGGAGGAGTTGGGGGAGAGGTATGAGGTGTTGAGGCGGAGGGTCGCGGGGATGGGGGGCAGGGACTTGAGTGTGAAGGAGGTGGCGTGGAAGAGGGAGGTGGATGGTGTGGATGAGAGGTTGACGCCGCTTAGGGATGAAGAGGATGGTGGGGAGGGAGGGGACGAGGATGTTGAGACGGGACTGATGGATCGGTTTGAAGAGGTGCAACGGTTGACCAAGGAGCTTGTTGTACAAGCGCGGGAAGCAGTGGGCGACAAGGCTACCCCTGAGAACAGACCGACGAGTGAGGACCGCGGCGAGGAAGCAAATGAGAGGAATGGGGTGGGAGTGGCGCCAGCTTTCAGGAAGGCGAAGGTTACGGAAGTCGAAGAGATGTTGGAACGGGAGTCAGCACTCGTAGAGGCGACGATGGAGAAGTTGGATAGGCTGAGATTGCAGTCCTTGTAGCCTTAGTGTCGGTTTGGGTATGCTCCTTTCTGGGTAACCAACCCCTTACACGTCTGTTCATGTCTGCGGACCAGGGGGGCCGGAGATTTACTAATAAGACATCAGGCCGCCTATCAATGTAGCCAGAAAGGCCAGACACGTTCGAGACTAGGTCCTTTAATTCATACCTACCACTTCATATTTTTGTTTCATTGTGATGGGTTGTCTCAATGTGTTGACTATTTTGGCTTTTCTACCTAATTCATGTTTTCCATGACGCTGTAGGCTATCTTTGGCCGACAGCGGGGACCGAGGATCTTAGACAAAGCCTTGGGCTTTTATTTCAATCGAGGCCAAAAGAGAAGAAGAGGGAGACAAGCAAGAAGAGCCACACAGGCGTCACGCTACTGGAAAGTGCTTGTATCCCACACCATTGACAAATGTCTGCTGCCAAGGCCCTTGTGTCTTTCCCTCAGCCAGCTCTACGTACAATTTCGCATGCGCTTCACCACTGAGACCGGTATACATGGGCGAACCGTCAGCATTTCGCTCGTCGCCATAGTAAAATCTGCAATTGTCAGTCACCTCTCTAGCAAAGTTGGATCAAGAAACTATTTACTTGAACCCGCGATCCTTGTACGCAGTGGCAGCATACTCAATAATCTGTGCCGTCGCGGACTTGCCAACCCCTAGATCAAAAAATTTGGGTACGGTGACAGTATTAAGGAGGTTTCCCGTATAGATGAAAGTTCTTGATGCTGTATCAGGGAGCTCGGCGAAGCCAGTAGCGGCCTGTTGAGCCGCGACGAAGGGGCTGACCGTGTTGATCTTGAGATGCTGATCAAAGTCGGCGAGAGAGAGCGAGAGAGGGTCGTCAGGAGGGGTGAAGGTGACTGCAGAGGCTTTACGGATTCAACAAGATGAAAGAATAGACTTAAGGGTATCGATGCACACCATTATAAACGACAACACTTGGGATACCCAGCAATGCCTTGACTTTGGAGAATATATTGACAATAGCGCCAGAGTCGCTAAAGTCACTCGGGATATAGATCTCGTCAGAAGTACTCTCAGCCTCCTCCGCTCTTCTTGAAGCTAGAGCAACCCGATAACCTTTTTCCTTAAAGGCTCGAGTTACACTCTGGCCGATGTTCGGGCCTGCACCGAGAATGAGGACAATAGGTGATGTTTTAGACATGATGCTAGGTATACGGGAAGGGAATCAGATAAGATGGCAGCGAACCATCCATCTTGTACTCTCCTATATACTCGATCCTTTCGCTATCGAAGGCATGCTTCTGAGGGTTTGGAAGGCGTGTGGGACCTATCTCACGCTACTCTACAGCATGGAAGGAGGACGAAGTCAAAGCGGCGAGCGGATTTGCAATCAATTCCGTGTCGCAATGAGCTTAGAAATCGGCACAGCAGAACCATGGATTTGAAGTTGGCAATAGGATTAGGGGAAAGCTATTGTCTGGCGAGGCAGAACCACCATCTCGCGGACATAACTAATTACTTGCTACAAACTCCGGTGTCAGAGCCTAGACAGCCATACCAACAGCCATCCGAACGAGCTATCGGTGCTATTTCAACGTCACTCCAGAGCTTTATTACATCATCAGTTACCGCTCTCTTTTTGCTGCTCTCGGCTCTCGTCATTCACGGAATTAATTACGGTCATCGTGCTCGCATAGAGGCTCCCAGGAACCTCGACTGAGTAAGTGAAAGTCAGCATCCAACAACTTGAACACTCTAATTGATAAGATATGTATGCTTACCAATTAGGGCACGTGTCCTGATGCGAGTCAATCCACTCATGAATACAACTCCGATGAAAGTTCTTCCCGCATTGCGATTTACACCAAGACAGTGGTCTGCCTTCCAGCTCTTCCCAACAAATGGCGCAGACATCGTCGGTATCGACTGGCCGGCGGATGACGTGCACGCCGCACAATGACCTTACGGGCGAAGGGTTCCGCGGAGAGAGCTCTGTATGCACGAATTCGTTGAAGAGTCTATCATCAGCAGAGGCGGATTCTGCGACGTTGTCGATTTGCGCCTCTCGCGGGTCTTCCAAACCTTCCGGAACTACGAAATCATCGAACATTATTGTCTCCCCAGGCCTTCTCAGTTCTCCGAAGGCTCTACCAAACCCCAAGCCAGAGCCATATCCCACTTGCGCTTCTTGCCTTATGGAAGACTGTGTAGAGCTTCGGAAGTCAGATGTGGAGAGCCAACCGCCGTCTCTGTCTCCTTCTCCGTTGGCATTGCTCAGGTACTGCGTGAGCTCTAAACTGTCCAGAGTCTCTTCTGAGCCCTCGTCATTGTTGACGGGACCTTGGTTTCGGACGAGATGGGCTCTTTCCAATCCTGAGACTGCTCCGCCATCCTCTATGGCACTCATGGTGAGCCTGGTTGCCTCAATTCTCGATCTGGTGGACTCGAGTTGTTCTCGTATCTCTTGCCTCAGTATCTCTTGCCTCCGTATCTCTTGCCTCCGTATCTCTTGCCTCCGTTCTTGAGTTTGCCACGTGCCATGCCAGTTATCAAGCCTCCGAGCATAGTCTCGTAACGAGCGTCGCTGCAATGCTCTGGGAGAGGAAGGGTCCGAGGCGCTCTGTCTTGCTGTCGGAGCGAAATCAAAATTATTAGAATCCATATTTGCGCGTCACAGGCTGCGGTTCCGGCCCTGATCATGTGTAAGTCAAAGTCAAATGTATTAATTACGTTTTCCTTGCCAAAAACCTACTCCACGTTCGCATAGGAGTTAGAAGGAGCTGTACGATGAACTTTTACGGGCTACGATGAGAGCGAGTGACTGGACGATGGCGCTGTATCTGGAAGCTGATCTCTACTAGGGTCTTGCCGCTCCAAGATGTCGTTTTGTATCTCTGTCGTGCTGCTAATGAAGCTCTCGCTGCACCGTGCCTCCGAAGAGCCTCGCTGGATAGGCGTCCATATACAGGAAAGATAAGAGACAGCCCTGTTGAGAAGCACAAAAGGTGGAAAGAATGTGGGTAGACGCTTGGGTTGATTCGAAGATTAAATAGTACAGAGGCATTGGAGCCTCTCCCACACACTATCAGATTGTGGTGAGGACTGAATCGGACGCCCCGTCAACTCTAATGTCTGTACACTCTGAGTACCCTTATGCCTCCGCAAAAGCCTCAGAGAAGCCTCTCGGTTGCTATTGCGCTTCAAAGTCCTCAGAGACAAGAAGATTCCAGATTGAGATTGTTTTCAGCTCAGGAGCTCAGCTCGACGCGAAGAAAAATAATGAAAATCGAAACAAGGCGAGGAAAGACATTGTTCGAGTGGTCCAAGTTGTTTGGAGACTTGATAAGTAAGAGCAACAAACGTAGTTACCATCACAAATTACATATGATGGATTTCCCATTTGGCTACCATCCATTAAGGTAGGTGTCACTCACAGACCAGAGACCACCCAATCTGAGAATATTCATTTGGAATCCAAGATACAAGGGACGTCAAATGAAGCTAAACGAGCCTTATATTTGACTGGTTTAGCATGCGCAGCTTACACCAAAGTGCGCATCGGAATGCTTCGCTCGACTGCGACGTGACTTTCTTCACAGACACAACTGCCTCCCTGACAGAAATCCCTACCTGCTGCCTAATGGTACGCCTAGGGCCTGCAGTTTATAGCCATGACACGAGACTTGCTTTTCATGGCCGATGAAACCGCCTTCCTGAAAGCTGGAAGACAAATCGATTCTCCAACTCCAGAAGAGCAGAAAACATGTAATCCAAACTCCCCGAAGCTAGCCTGACCAGCAGAGCACTCGTTCGGATAACGTATGAAAGAAAAAAAAAAAAACGCAACAAGCATAGCAGCAGTTTCGTCAAGAAGGGACCAAAGATCTGCTCGCATGATCCCCAACCGCCGAGCGGTCACGATTCAGAGCCTGGGACAAATCGGCGTTCTTAGCATCACTCTCGCGGTCTCTGAACAAACGAAGTAATCGCCGCCCAACGGAAGGAGGCGCATCCTCAGGCGGCATAGGCTCTGGCGACGACTCCCTGAGTTGGCCGGCCTCTCTGAATTGGCCGGCCAGCTGCCAATGCGCCCGGCGGAGATCGACCTGCAGCCGAGCGATGTGATCCCGGAACAGCTGCAAGGTCTCTTGCAGTCTGTCGTTGCGTTGTTGTAGATGATTTAGCTCGTGCGCGTCGTGCTCCTGTTGACTGCTTTGCTGTGTGTTCTGTTGGTGGAGAGCTTGTCGGAGTTTTTGGTTTGCTTCTTTCTCCCGTCGAAGTTCATCGTCAAGTCTTCGCCGCTCATCTTGTGCTTTCAATCCTTGTTCAGCGGCTTCCCTTTTTTGTGCCTCGATCTTCTGTTCAAGCTCATGGTTCCGACGTTCTTGATCCTCACTCCGTTCTTTCGCGCTGCGGAGATCTTCTTGCAGTCGCCGTTGCTCATCCTTTTCGTCCCCGCCAATCTGTTCACGTTTCACTTCCCGTTCCTGACGCTCCGTCTTGACCATCTGTTGTTGCTCTTCCAGCCTCTGTCTGAGTCTGGCATTCTCCTCATCCTTTTGGTCAACATCATCTCGTAAACGATTGTTGTCTTGCTCCAATCTCTGAAAGGCTGTATGCAGATCTATCATACTATCGAGGATTTTTTGGGTTCTCTGGAGTGAAGCAGTCCTGGTGCTGTCCGGAGCAACTCCTTCCTCCGACGCAGGAGTATGGACCGGTGAAGGTGGAGGAATACAAGTACCAGGGATAGATCTTTCATTTACCGAACCGCAATCTCTAGAGCCGGTCTCAATAGCCATGGCAATATTTTTCAGCCATCGTTGTACTGCTTTGTCATGCTTCACAGGTAATTTGCGGTGCACGTTCTTGCAAAGCGTCAATGCCGCGATTCGCCGGAGCTCTGGCTCTATTTGTGGACCTTGTGGATCTGTATAGGCGAGTTGAGCTACTAGGCTTACAGCTTGTGCAATGTTTTGTTTCGTTGCTCTATTGCGGCAACGCCTTCGGTCGCGCGTGTCGCTTGGACAAGTAAAAAGGTTTTCGTGCTCTGCATTGTAGATCTCCAATATAGCAACTGAATCCCAATGGTGAGCCTGTTGGTACGAAGTTTGGAATGAACCTATACGAGGCGGGGTCGTAGGAGGTGTTAAAGGGAGAAGCGTCGCCATCATGATACCAGCCAAACACGGTGGTGTAGGGAAAAGAAATAATGCACAGAATCATCTCAGAACTCAGGTAAAGACAAGCCAAGAATCAACCCCGTATTTAATCACGGAGAGATTTTCTACTCCGTATGGATCTGCCTCTGCCTAAAAGCTTGAATATCCAACCGGCCAATAATATCATCATACAATCTCAGCCTTGCATAGCCTGGCAATTCCCCGGTAGGGAGGCCCGCATGCGAATGTATGCGATCATCTAGTCCGAATCGGCACAGAATCGTATTCCCTTTCGTGAGTGGGCCGGGTTTCGGCCACTTACTGGGGCTGTGCCGCCCGACTACTCTACTGTGTCTTTGTCCTTGCCCGCGTCGACGCACTTTGCCGCAGGAAAGGTGAAGCTGATCTATGCATCTCTTTATTGGAGAAGACTGATGGCGTGCAGGTCTGCAGCAAAGCGAAGAACCATAGAAATATTGGGGATTGGATTTCCTAGTATTTGAAGACTGAAATATTGCAATTCTTGACTCAAATTGCGGAAACAAAGAAACCAAGACGCCGAGCTCATAGTCTCTCCGACCGTTAGTGCGAAATGAAGGCTGAGAGATGCATTGAAGAAATTGAAAAAGTAAAGGAGAGAAACCTGCCCAATGCAGCTGACGCCCCCAAGCCCCATGTCCTACCTAGCTTTACCCAGTCCACTAATCAGAGAGCTACCCAGCTCAGAGAGCTACCCGCTCAGCGTTTCCATGATCGGCTTGACAAGAATTGTTTTACGCGTGATGTATTGGATGTCGGCACTGAGTCCACAGAGGTTTGTTCTGCCTCTGATTCTTGGTACGTTCGTCTGAGTTCCCTATGAGATCGTGAACGATCTTTGACTAGCCGATGCTGATTTTGTTGAAGCGAATCGAATGCGGCCTTCAGTCTATGATATTCCTGCTGTTCCCGCTCGCGTAGCTCCTTGAGCCTCTGCAAAGCTTCTCTTTCGCCTCGAGCATTTTCCTTTTCTCGCTTGTGGTCTTCAGTCAGCTTTACCAAAGCCTTCCTTTCTTGTCGAAGGGCATCCCGAAAAGATTGATGCTGAGCCTGCTGTTGAGCAAGAGTATCTTGTGTTCTCTGACTGCTCTCTTGTTCTCGCTCAAAACGCTGCCGAAGCTCATTTTTCTGCTCCGTGGTTCGTCGAAGGTCTTCTTGGAGGGATTCGTTTTGAGTTTGTTGTTGCTTGAGATCGTGCTGTAGTTTCTGACTGTTTTCTTTCTCTGTATCAAGACATCGTTGAACCTTAGCCAAGGAATCCTGCTGACTTTGTAGTTTCGATTCAAGAGCAAGGCGTTGTCGCTCCTCAGCTTGCCTGGCTTTCTTAGCTGCATCCAATTGAGCGGTATGCTGCTCATCCTTTCGGCGTTCTATAGCCAGACGCTGTTGCATTAGCTCGCCCTCAAGCTGCACCTGCTTTTTGAGCATTTCGTCTTTCTTGTGTAGCTCACAAGTGAAATTCTCTTTCTGCTTGGCTGTTTGACTTATGGCTTTCTGCAAGGCTGCTTCCAGCATGTCTTTCGTTTGCTTGAGATTTCGTACGGTTGCTTCAACGTTGTTCACGATTTTCGTGGGGGCTTCCACCGCATCCTCTTCCTTGATTGGTGTCGTCACCTGCGTCTCGCATCTCTGAGTAGGCTTGTCGATGAGATTCAGATATGTCTCGAATTCGCGCATCACATAGCGCAGCTGTCTTTCCGTATCCTTCCACGAATGCCATCGCCCACAGAGGCCTGCATGAGCCGCTTTGCCGAGTTCTTTCTCCATCTGCTTGAAATTCGGAGTACGATACGCTAGCTTTTCAAGAATCTCAAAGACTCTTGGTTGACCCCCTTGCGCAGGAGGTAACCTGCAACGACGACCTTGGGTCTCCGCATAGCCAAGACAGGTGAATTTATTGTAATAATCAGCGTTGTAAATTTGAAGGGTGGACACCGGGTCCCAAAGCTTAGTATTTCGAGGTGGAGTGCTAGGAGGAGTAGGGGGCGAGAGCGTTGCTGCCATCTTGGCTAATTTCTAATTGTTGTACTTTTTCGTAGGACCAACGGTGGAGTGTCAAACTTAAGATCAGAGATGATGGAAGGGTCTCTGGTCTTCGTTATAAAGAGGCCTGTTTGATCCTTTGTTTCTGTTCTGATTGTGCTGAGACGTCGCTGTCTCATGTAGCATGATACAGTCGAAGATTGGGTGGTTAGCAGCTCATCTCGTACCATGCGGCACAAAGCCTGCTTTAAAATCGGTGACATCTAACTACGCCTCTATCGCAAGGCTCAAAGCTCTTCATACTCCGATAGCAAATGTCGATGTCTATTGGCTGAGCCCTTGTTGGTTTGGCGCCGAAGGCGTGGTACCAAACGATTGAGGCTACTGTGCCTCACAAATGCGGTAGTACATGTCTTGCGCCTCCGCACTGACAATTGTGAAGAGAGGCAAGGTATCGCTTGGGAGAGTTCCGGCAAAGGGCATTCAACAGACTTACCAGCACTAAGGAGATGGTTCTATGGAGGTAAGTCAAGCCATCTGTTGTGAGTATAGTCCGTAATTGCTGTGGATTACTTGAAACCATACCTTAAGTAAATCTACTCAGAGCGTGCGGAATTGCATGAGTAGAGAAAGGGGAAAATTTAGGAGAGATCCAAGATTAGAACTCGGAATTTTCCATGATTGGATGCGGCACCTTGACAAATATTTGAGGCACCTGCAGCCTCAAAAAAGCAAAGAGCGGACGGCAGCCTGCCATGATATCACCTTGAGAACGTATAATAGACAAGATACGAAACGCTTCCAGATACTTAGTATGGCTGTAATGATTAACCCCCTGTACAGTAATGTCTGGACATCTTTTCAAGAGCGTGAGATCTTGGGTCAAGAGACAGTGTAGGTCTTGCTACACGGATGGCCAGCGGGGAGTAAGATGAGGGCTTTGACGCGAGACTCACGTCGCGGTGTGCGTTTCGACGCGTCGCAGACAAAGACAGAATAATGCTCGAGCCGTACAAAGGTTCTGAGAATGGAGCGAACAGACTATGGGACAATCACGTCCGCCGCACTTTTGAGGATGCTCTTCAGACTTCTGTCTTCCCCGGAAGCGCTTGCGATTTGCTCCGAACAAAGACCGATGAGTGCCACGCGTACCGGTACGGAGTACTTAAATATCCACTCATGCCGCAACTTTCCCGTAGGCAGTGCGATGTTTTGCGTTGTACAATGTGCGGTCATAAAAAGTAGCACAAACGATCTGAGTCGGTCTTCCTGCATTCCATTTCCTCCAGGAGAGGTTCGATGGCATTAATTGTGGCTGTAACTCTAGGCTAGAGCCCTTCCAGCTCACATGCGCTAGTAACAGGGCCACGAGGCGTCCCTGCTCAACCAGGAGATCTGCTTGTGACCCAGGTTTTCTTTTCGACGTTAAGTCACGACTTAGTCGGTTGTTATAAAACTTCTAAAATCTATCAGGGTCCTCTTCAAATATGTGAAGGTAGTCGATGGCCGCAATCAGTACCATTAGGCCTCAGAGGTACTCCGAGTGGAGCTCGACATGAGCTCTGACCAGGCCAAAGCGTTCAATGACCATGCCAATGGAGCATCAGATCGTGCCTTGCAGGACCACCCTCTCTCAGGAAAGCAGACCCAGCTCACCCAAATCCATCATTGCCTTTCCGGGATTTACGGACTTCGTATGCGAAAGCTCGGCCGTGTACATTGTAGATAGTGTCGTTGATCAAGTAAGTCCTTCTTATTTGACTACTTTCATGAAGATTCCTAGGACCAGCTCGCCCCCTTCGTCGGCAGATTTCCCAAGTTTGCAAGATGCATTAACTAGAGAGATAGTCCAGTATGGGTTTGGGACACCTTCCGGCGCGGTTCTCAGCGCTACTACCGATGGACTCTTTGAGACTTGACATCAATCAGCCTTTTCAAATACATTACTCTCGACTAGCACCTAAAATTATAATAACTAAATAGGCAAATGTCAAATAGTGCAGTGCAGTGGAGTGGTCTTTTCGAGTGAGATTTCATCAAGCTCGATCGATAGAGAACACCAATTTTTAAGCCACACTTCAAGAATCTGAAATGCTTGAGTTAAAGGACTGCACTCTCCGGTGATTTCATGCCCATATTGGAACAGACACGGCGAAAGCACTATCACTCAATGACAAGACTCCCTGAATAAAAGCGGGTTGTTGGGATGCTTTTACAGAATTGATCAGTGTTGAGAATTGACTTTGTGTTGTAGAGTATGTGGTCAAGGTCTATGCTGAAAACCCGTTTGTCGACGCCTTTTTTGGGAAAGCTGTGGAGCGTTCCGGACGCAAGGTTAATTCTGGGATTGCCAAGTGTACCTAGGACTAGGATGCCTTCCGCTAACGCCGAGACTTGAGGATGTGGAAGTGGCTGATACCTTGACTGTACATTTGCACACTGTTATGATTGAAGGCAAAGACCGATGGAAGGTCTTCAAGGTTATGTAAGTAGAAGTAAAACTGTACTTTAGCTGTTCCAGAACCTGTCTTCCCTATTGAAGTGGACTGTCGTCTGTTCTTCATACATGATTGTCGTTGAGGAGCCTCGCGAAAGTGCAGAGGTCAAAACCTTGGCCACGTCCAACATCGCCAGGCTTCGCGCTGTGGCGGTGAGGAGAGAGGTAAATTACCTTGAGTGATTGAAGGGAAAAGCCACGGAATAACCTGCTTTTCTCAGACGCGACAGGCGCAGAGAACAAGTCGCAGACAGGGGTGGCGCGGTCGGGGGATCGTGAGAGTTGCGATCGAGAGCATCATCACCGATCGAGCTGTCGAACCGGTTCAATCAACGCGCTACGTACCATGAGTACTCCTCTCTTTGCCGCGAATTGCCAATGGCTTAGTATTTCCGCACGCCATCAATCCCCGTGCAGTCGGGTTCTGAGCGCGTGTCTTCCAGTTGGGTCGTTGCTCCATGGTAACGGTAGGAGAGAAGAGATCGTGCGATGCTCTTCCCGCCCAACGCCTGTCATCGAGATCGGAAGTGTACCTTGACTGTTGCCACGCAACTCCTCGACTGGAGATTTGGTTTTGGTTCTTGAAGGTTCCAGTCTTCTGACTTCCTGCTGTACCTGGCGCTTGACTCTCTGCGACCATGTCAAAGTTCGACTTCAAGAGGAGGCTCAGTCATGCGCGAGTGAAGCTGCTGGGATCCGAGAAGGCAGCTGTCGCGCCGCCGCCGCTACCCGTGACGGGGCTTGCTAAGACATCTTCTCCGCAACGACCGCTGCCTCTCTCGCGCAGGTCCAAATCATATTCCGGCCTTGATCTCGACCAACGACACCGCCCTCCCTTCCAGCAAGAATCCCTCAAGACTACTCCGGAACCGCCCTCGCTTACGTCCGCCTCCTCGACCAGCGAAGTTGGCGTCGGCTTGTCTGGCTCGGAGCTTCACGAGCATCCCACCTTGACGGTTGAGCCCTCCACTCCAGAAACTCAGGATGCCGTCGAGATAAGAGAAGACGTCTCACAGGGCCGATCGCAAGGAAGTGATCGGGCCTTGTCCCTCGAATCATCCGAGCAGCCCAAAGCAAAGGAACGACCGAGCCAACCCGTTCGGCAGCAATCCCTAGTGCATAGTTCGAATCACCAGATCATTCAAACACTCCTAGATACAGATCCACGAGCACAATCGCACGACGAGCCACCGAGCGCAGCAGATTATTTCACGCCGGGTCCGATTACCAATATGGCCAGCATCATGTACAGGAAAATCTGGGTAAAGAGACAAGGAGGCTCGGCAACGCAAGTGCAAATACGGGAGGAAGACTTGGTGGACGATGTAAGGGATGCTATTCTCAAGAAATACGGCAACTCTCTTGGCCGTACTCTCGATGCTCCGGATGTCGACATAAAGATCTTCCCAAGAAGCCACAGCCAAAGCAAGCGCCCAAAAGAACGCGTACTCGCGCCAGATG
Organism: Viridothelium virens; assembly: GCA_010094025.1. Lineage (NCBI taxonomy): Eukaryota > Fungi > Ascomycota > Dothideomycetes > Trypetheliales > Trypetheliaceae > Viridothelium > Viridothelium virens. Next base: position 19,047 of record ML991889.1, on the reverse strand, counting down.
AGGACATGTGTCGGACATTGGACGCCTTTTATCCTGGAGGTCAGACTATGGACGAAGCCCTAGTAATCTGCATACCCCAACGACATACACCTCAGCCATCTCCAGGAGGTCACTATGTTACGCATCATTACAGTGAGGAGCACCGCCGGCCAGTGGAGAGTGGGAATGGTTATTTTCCACCCATGCCTGCGGTTGTACCTCCCAGTAGCCACTCATCGGTGTCACTAGAAAATCATCACTCGGTACAAGCTCATGATACGGCCAGATCAATGAGTGTCATTAACACGGGTCAGGTCCCTCCGCTACCGTCACCCGGCGGCACATTGCGTATTCATAACCGGCACATCCGACCCAAAACCACACGTCAGCAAACTGCATCTCCGACCATGCAGAATGTCTCGAGTACAGGCGGGTCGAATCTAGCGCCCGCTGCTTCCTCTTTTCGCCCACCTCGTTCTCATGTTGATTCCGTTGCATCCGATCACCCCACTGCTCCTAATCCACCACCTCTTCCTACCCCTCCCGCTCCTGAAGCGCCCCCAACGAATGCTAAAGCAGGCTCAACTCCTCCAACTCCAAATGGTCTTACCTCTGCACGCGTAACCTCTCCTGATCCGGGAAAGAGAATGAAGAAACGCGGACCTCTCGGCATGTCACGGCGTAATGGATCAAAGGCACACATACAGACAGACAGTGATGGGCATGTCCCAAATATTACTGCAGCCCTGTCTCCAACCGCCATTGACTCATCGGTTCCACCTATCAATTGCTTGATCGTCGAAGACAACATCATCAACTTGAAATTGCTTGAAGCTTTTATGAAGAGACTCAAAGTCAGATGGCAAACCGCCATGAATGGGCAAGCAGCCGTTACGAAGTGGCGGAACGGAGGGTTCCATCTGGTCTTAATGGACATTCAATTGCCCATCATGAGCGGTCTTGAGGCTACAAAAGAGATTAGGAGATTGGAACGCGTCAACGGCGTGGGTGTGCTGGGAACCCCTGGACCTTCGAAGCCAAGCACTCAAAGCTCGTCGGATGACAGCGGAGATGGTGTGACGAATGGTACAAAAGGGGATGAAGGGGGGGAGACCGTGGGTAAGAAGCTGGATGAGAGCGATCAGCTGGAGAAGTCGGCCGGTTTATTTAAGAGCCCTGTTATCATTGTTGCGTTGACGGCAAGTTCGCTCCAAAGTGATCGTCACGAGGCTCTCGCTGCTGGCTGTAATGACTTTTTGACCAAGGTATGCGTTGTTTCCAGCTCTGAAATTTCCATTTCAACACTAACAGTCAATCTGTAGCCCGTCAACTTCGTGTGGCTCGAGCGCAAAGTCAAGGAATGGGGATGCATGCAAGCGCTTATCGACTTTGATGGTTGGCGGAAATGGAAAGACTTTGCGCCCCAAAACGAGGATACAAACAACGGCAACAAGGGTCTCTTAGCAGGAAAGAATCATAGTCGTAAGGGCAGTGCGGGCACAAAGAGCTCAAGGCGCGAGAAGCGAAGGAGTGACAGTAGCAGTCTCGCCCCACAGCTACCCGGTACGACCGAGGGTAGTGAGTCTTCAGCGACGCCAGAGAAAGGGTCGAAAGCAGAGAGTTGACGGAGTCGGTGGGAGTGAGCAGCCGACTGGATTGGCTGCCTCAAGTATCACTTCAATTCTTTCGTGACCGTTTAGTATCTTTTTCATATCTTCCAGTACCTTTCTGAAAACGGGGTCTAGAACTTGTCTTGGGGCAATGCAATGCATAGCGTGCTCACATTTGCTATAGCGTTTGGCGTTTTGGGAGGACCAGCGTGGGTCAGAGTCTTCGCTCAAGGAATAGAGCGGCCTGAAACGTTTCTTCTTCTTCTTCCTTCCATTCACAAGTATATGTATGACAGTGGTTACAGCAGAGTTAGCTTAGAGATAAGCACGACATGTGCATCTAAGCAGTGGCCATGCTATTTCTCGAAAGTCCGTCGCCCAGCGATCTTAACCTAGGAATCTATCCCCAATCTCTACGTAGAGTCCTCTTTACACAATGCGCCCTCTTCTCACACGTACTGCAACATGCTTACTCGGGAGGTTTAGCATGAATTCACCGAAATGAATTTTACTAAGGTATTCATCTCGAAAATGCTACGCAAGTCCTTGCTTGGCTTAGGATATGTGTATATTACTGTAAGATGTCATCTGCTTCCAACCATCCAGCTCGCCAGGCTACTTCAATCAGGTCGCTAACACTATTCAGCGTTGATTTCAGCAGGACCTGCGGCATCAGCATTCCTGCCACCTTCAGCAGCTTACTTTCAAGATCCAATTCCTTGAGTCCCCGCCGAACATCTTCTCGATCCCTTCCCTTGAAAGTGCTCTCGACGTTTCCTCGCTTCTTGCTGACTGAATAGTTCTTCCTTGTTTCTTCGCGTATGTCCTTTGTCCAGTCCATCAACTCAGTCAACAAAAAGTGCAGCCACAAAAGGTTCGTCTTAGGATGATATTCCCGCCAGGATGGATTCTCTCGCTTCATCACCGTCCGTTTTTTCATCTCGCTGGATAAGCTCTGAGCATCAGGATCACTATCCTTCAAGACCAAATCCCTCATGAACCGCGGAATCCGGTACTGATACCCAAACTTCGGCCGCGTCTCAAACACATCCAGCTCCTCCTCCAAGTTCTTATACGCCACCTCTTCCACTCCCCATCTCTTCGCTTCCTCTTCCGGCACCTCCGCCCGCGAATTCGTATAATCGATGACCGTCACCTCCACATCCGTGAATCCCAGCTTCCGCTCCAGATCCACTCCATCCCTCGCCCGCAAGCACTTACTCTGCTCCACCACCACCACCACCACCTCCTCCTTCTCTCCTCCATCCTCCTCCACACTCGTCTGGCTCTCCTCCCCTCTCCGTGGCACTCGCTTCACACACACATTCCCCGCATGCAAATCGCGATGCTCAAACCCCACACTCGCCTCCCCCTTCCCCACCGCAATCGCCACCCTCCAAAAAACATCCCAAGCCGCCAACACATCCCCAACCCTCCACCCCTCCAAATCCGTCCCCGCATCCGCCATCTCCAACACCGCCCACCACTGCCCCTCGACGTACCCATCCCCATCTCCATCCCCCTCCCCACTACCCTCGCCCACAACCTCACCTCCGCCCTCCCCGTCCCCATCCTTAGCAGGAAACACCGCCCCCGCCTCCGGAAACCCAAACTCCCGCTCCACCGCCTCCTCCAACCCTGCCTCCCCCACCGCCGCCCGCAGCTCAGCCGTCCGCTGCGCCCGGTGCGCGCGGTACGCGGCGATGAAGCGCGGCGGTGGACAGCCTTGCAGTAGGCGCAGGGAGCGGAAGGCGGTGAAGCCCGGGATTGGGGTGAGGAGGCGGAGGAGGGTGAGCTCGGAGATGAGGGCGTGGGGGGCGGTCATGAAGTCGGTGCGGGGTGAGGGGCTGTGGGTTGTGGTCTTGATGGTGGATTGGGTTTTCTGGGACTTGGATTTCGAGGTGCGTGGGTGGGGGCGTGGTGATGGTGGTGGGGGAGGGGGTTTGAGGGGGATGAGTTTGAGGACGGCGGCTGTGCTGGGGGTTGTGGTTGTTGGAGGTTGGGGGTTGCGAGGAGAGTGGCGGGAACGAGAGCGAGGGTGGGGAGAGATGGTGGTGCTGGTGGTGCCGAGGCGGTAGACTTCGCTGTAGCTGGCTTCGGCGATTTTGGAGAGGTGGAAGTTGGAGAGGGAGTTGGCGAAGTCGGAGAAGGGCAGGATTGCGTCTGCGTGGGTGGCCAGGAGTTTGATATGCTCTGGGATGTCCTGATAGTCCGGTGGTGTTGACTGCTCTGATTGTGGTGATGAGGCAGGTGATTTTGCACGAGACTCTGGGTTTCTTGCTCGTCGCCGAAGAGGTATATCAGGTCCGGCTTCTGGAGTCCTGATCTTTCTCGACCTTCTACACGCCCTTTCGCCGGTCTTGCTATGTAGTGTCGGTTGTTTCTGCGACTCTGATGACGGTAGACTCTCTCTCTTCTCTCCATTATCAACACTATCATGATGGGCCCTCGTTTCAACGGGCCCCTTGCGTAAAGTGTTTGACCTTGTTCGTTGCGTGGTATTATCGTTGAATTGCGGCTTCTCCCAGATAGCGATCTCATGATGAGATGGAGTAAGGTCATTTTCTTTTTCCTGGTCATCAGACTGCTCATCCTTAGGCTCTCTGCAGAGCGATCTCTGACTTGATGCGTTCGCACTCCTAGGCGCGAGAATATTCTCCTCTTGGAATTGTCGGCTCTGCCTCTCGCCCAGGATTGAGCCTGTCAGATGTAACTCTTTTAAGTCGCTCGCAACCTGGGTAATAGCCTGGTCCTCCAGTGCTTTCTTCTCATCCTTTTCCGGGCTGCTGAAGTCGAATATAGGTCTGATCTGTCGCCTGCGGACTTTCCCGTATGTCTGGAGCCGTGCCATTGGATCAATGAGAGAGATTCAAAGTCATTCGCTCCTCTGAGGTAGTGAATATTCTACGAAATAGTACGAGACTGAACATGAAGGGTTTGGGTGACCCTCGCTTGTCAAATTCCCTAATTGGGACAAGGCGTGAGTTGGCCGAGCGACCGGAGTTTTCTCCGCCTCCTCGCAAGCCCAACCCGTTACAGCGTACGAAGTGTTTAACAGTCCCATCACAGTGCACAAAGTAATTCCTCGTGTCCGTGTTAGGGTTACGGACTAAGCCACGCTCATACATCACATAAGCCTTGCGTCCAATTGGGAGTTCCTCAACATGCACCTTCAAGGTGCAATATATTGGCCGCAAAGGTCCGTCTCTGCAGGCACCAAACATGTCCGAACTATGATGACCTTTGGCAAGGCCGGAGAAAAGAGGACGATCGCTCAGCATCCCCAGGTGAGAGAATAGCCTAAAGCCCCGTGGCTATAGTTCAAACGCCTTACCAAGGCTTTAGTTCAGCTTATGAGCAGTGACGATCATATTAGCATCGTCATAGATACCATCCATTCTCTGGAAGTATAGTGCAGTCTATGTCATCGTCCTGAATGATTGACCATAAGTTGATTCTTCAACGGATTCCACAAGTCATTTCGCTTCTACGGACAAACTACTAATTCAGTCCCGAGTGTAGATTACAAAGGAAGCGGTGTCAAGTCCGTAAGTTTCGAAAGGCAGTGCGTTGCAACCAACTTTTCGGATGTATTCGAAAGAAGGTAATAGTTTTACTGCATTCCTATTGGACGCCCCAAGTAAGACATCCAAGCCGACGATTCCGATGATTAATAAGAGTTTTAAAAATGCAACGTGGTGCTGAGTAAGAATAGGGGTACGAAAAGTACGGTCTACTCAGATCGCCAGGGTGGCGTTCCGAACGAGAAATGCTGCATGTCGTATCCTGGTTTCGTATGTACGGTTGGAGACATCGGACCCGTCGCTTCACCTGCAAGAGCCGCATTTCACTCTGACCGTTAGTGGGGCCGTAGGTGAAGTGATTCCGACAGGAGAGAAACTGCATCGCCACGATGATTCAAATTTTATTGCTCGCCTTTGCTGCACTTTTGATGCCTTATTCGCTGCCAAGGTAGAATAATCCACTCTCTACCATCTCAGGAGCTGAGTTCTCTTGCTTCGTTGTGCCTCGAAGCCTTCATCAGTGGTCGTGATAGCTCCGCGACTTTCTCTTTTCCTGTACAGTTGCTTTCAGCTCTTTGTTTTCTATCTCCAACAATCCACTGGAACCTAGCCGGAATTGGTGGTATCCGTACTCTGGTCAGACTCGCGCTTCCTTGATTGAAATTGTCCTTTAATGTGGCAAAAACTCAGGATGGACATAAAGACATGCTTCTATCCAGCTTCTCTCCCTCCTCTGCTTTCATCACCCACAAACTACTGTTTTCTTCCTAGTATTCTATTTCTGAATAGTTCACTATTACCTGGCCTTCGCGCATGTTTCACAAGTAATCATGGCGTCGTTTGATTCGAATATGTGGTATCAGATGACAGACGCTCATATAGGTTTCGGTAGCGCTCTCACGAACTGGGGAGATAATCTCACGGGGTTTCAAGCCTGGGACTCATCTGACGAAGCGCAATTCTGGCAAATCATGACTTTCCAGGGTGACTTGTCTTCTTATGCCTTCCGCAATAAAGCAGCTGGCCCACTCTTTGCCCTTGGGATCACTTCTGTACCACAAGAAGTCGATACAAGCTGCATTCAGCCTCGCTTACAACCGATGGATCCGGTTAATGATGGTCAAAAATGGAAGGTTGGTGATTCTGGAAACAGTACATACTATATATTCAACTCGGCGAATGGCATCCTGTATCACTTGGACATCCATCCTGGAAACCCCGTAAACTTGTCAAGCCAAACATCTGCCGAGCCATACGACCCAAGGCAGCAATGGGAGTTCCAGAGCTTAATGCCTATTGGTGACTCACAATGGTCTCAGATGGCAGCCGCGGTCGGTTTACATGGCCTCTTGATTCCACCCACTATCAGCTCTGACATTTCAATTGCAGACGCCCACAGCTACAGATGCAGGACCCATTTCGTCAACTTCTAATGTGGAGCCTACAGCTAGAGCCTCCGGAACAAATGCTACAGGGAATATATCCCATCGCTCAGGTCTCCCTGCTAGCGCCGCCGCTGGAATTGGGATCGGTGGTGCCCTTGCGATCGTGACTCTCATTTCTGTCCTCTTCGACCTCCGTCTACGTCGGACTAAAAGAGAGTGCAAACAGCAAGGACAGACTGCCGGTGATCAGCCGCCAATTCTGCCCCAAACACGACCGACACAGGCCAAAGAAGTCAGTGCCGAGTCCGAGAAAGTGGAACTGCCTATTGAGGAGCAAGGAAGGGTAGAGTTGCCTAATAGAGAGCGGGAGGAAGTGGAATTGCCAAACAGGTCAGTGCTCTACTCTTTGCAATGAGCTCAAGATTTGTGAGGACTCGTACTAACGTTCAGACTAGCGAAAATAGACTAGTCCCAGAATTACTCGCCTAACGTACTTATGAGAATTGACTTCAGCAATCTACCATTGAGCTGACGGAAAGGCGGACATCTAGATCGACAAGATTGTCGAGTAGACGATTCGAAGAGTAAGAAGGTGGATGCTAGGTCTACAACCATGAACGTACTAAAAGCAGGAAGCATTGCTCTGTGTCTTGGTCATCTGGTTCACAAGACACCTCAGTATGATTATAAGATAAGGACGACAAGGAGGTGCGTCTGGATTTATTTGAGGACATCGACTATCTTTACGAGTGTCTGGTTACTGCGGTGAAATTCTTATCTGACTCCCCTTATATTTATGATCTCCCTAGTCAGACTTCTAAGTTCGATTAAGCTTCTTGGTTTGACTACGGATCTGAATTTAAACTTCCTATAATAGATATATCCTCAAATTTTTTAATATTGTTACTACCGTACTAGGAATGCCAGATATCGAACACAGTGAAATACTTTTTGAGTATGATCGTACCCACATTATCAAACAGCTGAAGTATATATTGGTTCTTCTGGAATTTCGTGTACTTGCTGTTTATTTCCTCGTGCCGTCGCCTTTGCCATAGATTCTATTCACTTAACTCATTCTCTTTCTTTCGAGGATGACTCATACGCCTCCATAGTCGAGGAACTCTCGCCATGCAGCTCGCTATATTCCCATACAATCTACCCTCTCCATACGCCCAACCCGGTTAGCGGTATTAGAGTGCTGACTCAGCCAAATCTTACACGGCTCATCTCCGGCTTAATCGCGCTCATGCCTGCACTGCCATAGCTTATGCTTTACTTAGCCGTGCTCAGTTGTGCTCAGCTGCGCTCCGTCTTTCTAATAGGGGGCCCGGATCTTGTCCAGAGCTAGGTGGCCGTACTTAGGATCTGTCCAGACATACATAGTGTCCTAATTTTAGGCACTATTTATATTAAATTACCTCTAAGGGTATGTTGTTAAGTTTATGCGACCCTTATAAGTATCCTAAAATTAAACCACTAAAATTGGCGGAAATTATAATGTGTGTTGGAAGCCCTTTAGCGCACCCTTTAAGTTTTTTTAATTCCAAAAGGTGCAGTGCTTTTATAGATTATTACTATTTCTTTTACATACTTTCCTTTTATTTTATTTTTCTTAAGTATTTATTATTTTATATAAGCAATTAAGTTTGTGGGCAGTTAATAATATAAACTTATTATTATTATTTTTAAAAATATTATTATATATTAAGGAATAATAATTTTGCAGTATAATTAAGCTTTTTTTAATTATATTAATGCTAAAAAAGTGGTATTAAATAAGTTAATTAAAACCGCAAATAATAGTCCTTTTAAATAAATAAAAGATAATTAGGATAGGGTGGGCTGTTACTGGAATTTATAAGTTATATATTTAATTTATTAATAACTTAATTAAATACCTTGCATAAATATGTAGCAAGCAACCTAGGGGTATTAATACATAATATTATATCCCTTTAGGACTTTATAATTTATGCAGTTTTTAATATGCAAGGTTAAAAGGGTAATAATTATTACTTTAATTAGCTTATAAGTAAAAATAAAAGTAATAAAGACTATAAAAAAGGTAGAGATTTTAAACCAGTTTATTAATATGCTTAAAATTGCTAGAATAATTTTTGTGGGTAATATGCGCGCATAAAGTACCCAATATTTAATAAAAATAAATAATTAATAACTGCAGTATATATTATTTATTACTTTATATTCTTATTTTTATAAACTTTTTAAGCATAATAAATACTTTTAACCCAAATTATAAACTTTAATTAAGGAAGCAAAATTTATTAGCAACTTTTATTATAAAAAATTAGCTAATTTAAATTTTTATTAATATCCCAATCCTTATTGCAAGCTAAAAATAGCAATAAATTAATAGGTAATTTTTTTTTATAATATTTTTTAGTTCTAATTATATTAATAAAATTATAAAATTATTAGCATAAGTAAACTTAAAACACAAAAAGTAAGGGTTATATTATAAAGTAAATATATAATTTTATTTATAAAAATTTTATTTATATAATAATTTAAGGGGGCGGAAATATTTATAATATTTTATAAGAGTAAGGGGAAAATTATTCTTTATATTAAAGTTACCAAAAATAAGAAGGGGAAAGGGAATATACTAAAAAATAGGTATAATAATTTATATATAACTTTTAAAATTTTATTACTTATCTTATAAAAGGGTTAAATAATATTTTTTAAGGATTAGAATGGGCCTCTTTATACAAATAGCTTCTTATTTTATTTTATATTATAGCTTGCTAAAAATCCCTTTTAAGACTTTAATTTATTAAATAAAGTGCAGCTATTAAAGCAACTTTTAGAGATTAAAATTATAAAAAAATAACAATCCTTAAAAATATATTAAAAAAAAGATTTTTAAAATAAACCTTTTTTTAAGCTGTTAAAAGATAAGTCTAGAAAAATTAAAGAAGCTTATGCAGTTTATTAAAGGCATAAAAAATCCTATTATTATATAGGTTTTTTTAATACTTTTAATTTTTATAACTTTAGGCAAAAAGGCCTTATTAATATTAGTAAGTCTGCTTTAATATTTTTTTAAATCTTTTAATAATAATTAAGGTGTTATTAAATAGTAAGCACTTTAAGATATTATGTATACAGCTAGGCGGTTAAATTAGCTGCAATATATTTTATAAATATTACCAGCCTAAAAAGATTATTAATAAGCTAACAAACTTTTTTAGTTTAAAAAAAAAATAAAAATATCCTTAAAATAAGTTAAGGGCTAAATATTTTTTATATTCCTAACCTATTATAATTATTACTTATAAAAAAGCTTTATAAATTTTAATAAAATATGGAATATTAAAAGTTATAAAAAAATATAAATAAAGAATTATGCAATTTAAAAAAAGGGCTATAAAAGAAATTAAAATTGCTAAAGGCAGAAAAGTTAAAGCAATTATAAATATTATAAGCTTATAATAACCAGCCTAAATATAAGCATAAAATTTACTTTTATATTAAATTTATAATATTAAAGTAATGTTATCTTAAAAAAAATCTTTTTAAATTTATTTTATTAAAAAGCTATATAAGCATGCAGGTTATTGAAAACTTATATACCTTATATATTTATAATAAAAAAGTAATATTTAAACCTGGCTTAAAGCCAGCACTCTGCTTTTATTTAAAGAAAAGGGGTAGTTATAACTAAAGATATGTTTATAATTACTGCAAAGCTAAATTTATAGCAAATTATAACTATTCTAAGTTCTGCTTTCTTTATAATATGTGGATTTATAACAAAATTACTTAAGAAGAGCATTGCTAAGAGCATATTAATAATATGGAAAAATTCCCTATTTGGGTTAATCCTCTTATATTTTAAAATATCCTAACTATTGCGGGATTTTATAAGTTTTATTTAATTAATCTAAAATTACCAGCTTTAATATAAATATAGCAGTTTACATAACACTATTACTGGTTGGATTATTATTAGGCGCATTATTAAAACACTAATTTTAAACCAAAGTATTATTACTGGTTATAGGAGTCTCTTTAAGAGCTGCAATTTTATCTTTATAACCACCATAATATTAAATTATTGGATACTTTAAGACAGTGTAAGCGGTGCAAATATAACCAGAAGAAGCCAAAACAACTAAAATAAACCAATCCAAAGCAACAAAAAAGGTGCAGGGATTAAGATAAGAGCGCAGACATTTTGTTCCACAATAACACAATCAATTCCATTGCTTTAAGTCTAAGGTCAGCAGAACTATCCTTAGTAAATACTAACTTTAACAAAGCACAGCTATTACACCCTAAATCAGACTATCCAGATATGGACACAGCCAAGTCAAGCCTTAATCTCAGACCTTACTTCCACATCAACGCCACACCAGAATCTGAACAGTCAGATACTAAGTATACCCATATTAATAATATCTTAGTGGACTCAGCTCATAAATCTGAATTAAATAGTAATACAAAGAAAATAAATAAGCAGGAGCAAACCGGGATTATAGACCTTGTTCAGAGGCAGTAGCATTGGAGAGGACCTTGGTGGTCGTTACCCTATTTGTACTAGTGCATACCGTACATAGTTTCGTCTGCGGCTTCTCACGAACCCAGACTTCTATAATACATTACACAGTTCATCTTCTACAGGTTATAAGCCCGGATAGCTTGCTTTTGGTTATTCTCTTAAGCTGCTGCACTTTATAAACTTATATTAAGTTCGCACCTTACTTTATCTCGACGCTTAATTCTGGGCCTGCATACATATGAAATTGCCTGCAGCATACCCACCACCAAAGCCTACTGAGAAACCTAAGTAAAGTCCTTCTAATAAAAGCTTTCCACTGACCTATACTTATTTCCTTCTCCCAGATCCTCCCCACTTTACTTAAGACCTTAATATTATAGGTTTTATTAAGATTAACTCCGGCGAGTTTTTTAAGCTTGCAGCAGATAATAAAAATTACATTAGCTGGAAGTTAAATTGGATAATTGCCCTTAAGCATGCTTGCGTGTGGCTTATTGTTTTTAAAAAGAAGGCATATTTACTTAACTTTTAGGTTAAAGTTTAAGAAGAATAAAAAAAAAAGGATAATAATATTATAATTATAATCCTAAATACTGTTTATGCTGATCTTAAAAATTTAGTGTCCCTTTACAAAACTTTTTTAAAAGTGTGGAAATACTTTGCTAAAAAATTTAATTATAATATTAATAAAGTAATAATTTACCATATTAAGGCTATTACTTCTTTATAATATTAAAATAGCAAAAACTTTTAAAATTATTTTAATAAATTTAGTAATTATTAAGAATAAATAATAAAATATTATTAAAACTTTAATTAATTTATCTTAAAATTAATTAAATTTACTTTTAAATTAAACAAAAATAAAGGAGCTTTTTTTTTTATTTTTATACCTAATATAATAAATTATATAATTAAAAACCTTAATACGCGTAATTTTATTAAATTTGCTAACATATTATAAAAGATTTTTAATATCTTTATAATACACTCCTTTAAAACCAATAGTATTAATTTTGCTGCTTATTATACTTTTACATAAAAGCCTCCTAAATTTGCAATAGGAGCAAAAAAAGAAAAGGCATTTTAAGGTGGTATAATAATACTGGATTAATTTTAGGCTAAGGATAAATATTTTTAGTACAAAAAATACAACTTTACTTTTATTAGCTATATTTGGAATAATTATTAGCGCCTAAAAAACTGCAGGATGGATAATAATTAGTTTATTATAAAGAAATAAAGGGGTAAAAAAGGGAAAGCTAATATTATTAAAATTAACTTATTAAATAATAAATCCATAAAGGTAAATGCCTTTTATGCTTTATTATTCTTAATTAACTTTAATAATAAGTAATTATATAAGGTATAAGCTTTTGCATTATTTTTTTTATTATAATTATCCGCATAAAACTTTAATATTAGGGCATCTCACCACATATTAGGTATTATAAATAACTTTATTTCCCTTTAGTTTAAACTAAGGATAATTATTATTGCTAGCAACCTATAACTTCCTGTTAAAGGTGTGGGGACTATTTAATTATATTATTACTTACTGGATGGATTATTTAAAATTGCAGAACTTATTAATATTATTTATAGCTATAAACTTTATTTAACTTAACTTTTTAAATAAACTTATATTAGGAAGAAAGGTTGGATTTTCTCTGCTTAAAATAATAATATTTTTATTAAAAACAGAAATAAATCTTACGCAATGTGGGCTAAATGCGCTAATAAACTAATAAAAATCCAGTTAAATAGAAATTCCACCTTAGGATAAGGGAGACTTAGCCTAGCTAAGGGGTTTGCAGAATAAGCTATTTTATTAATCCCTTATAATTATAATCTAAGCTAAATTAAGGAACTTTTACTTTTAATATACATATAGACCTTGGACCAGGCTAGTAAAACTTTTATTAAGAGAGCCCTAAGGAAAGGAAACTTTATATCTTATAAGGAATTTTATGCTGCTATAAGATATAACCACACTCCAGCATCAGCTATTTATCTTTATAAGGATAGAAACCTCATTCCTGTCAAACCAGATTCCTTTTATTATACTGCATACTACTTATTAAAGTTAACATAAAGCAAACCTAAACCTCTTTAAAGTAAATAATTAAATTAACCTTTTAAATTAATATACTTAAACTTATTAAGAAAGTTTTTTTATTTATTATTAAAAGGTTTTTATTATTTTATTATTTTTATTAATAATTATACTTACTTTATATAACTAAAATTCATTATAAAGAAATCCAAAATCCCATAAATTATAAATAAGTTTTTGGAATATCTTTACACTTAATTTAATAAAGCAAAAGTTAAACAGATTTATATTAAATAATTCTGTTTTAATAAGGGAGGTGAATATATTAATAAAGATGTGGATAAACTCTTTTATAAGAAAGGTGTTATTTATAAAGTCACACCTCCATATTTATATAAAAGCAATAGCCTTCCCCTTGGTAGTGCACATCCAGACGCATAATTGCCATACATGCTTATGCCAATGCAGAAAAATCCCAATCTAAAGCATTTAATCTACCCGTTGTGATATTTAATACCTAACAGTAACATACTTAATACCATGCTAATTATAAACAGTACTTTAGAATTACTTATAATTATTATAGTAAGTATTTTAAACTGTGTATTAACCTGCAATAATAAAGTCATATTCTTTATTAAAAGAGTTAGGCCTGGCTTATTACAATACCCAGCCTTAGTAAGTATTAAAGAAGGATAATTAAGGGGATCTTCTATCTAAGTGTACTTACCCAAATTAGGGAAAGCAGTATTAAAACCTTTAGTAATTTTGCATCAGTTTATATGTGCTAGATTAGCAATAAATAAACTTAGCAGAGAACTTATCTGGTTTTGGCTGCCAGTAAAGCTAACTGCAGCACAATTTATATACATCTTACACTCTCCAATATTATTAAACTAAGTCCAGGCCAGTGTAACATTCCCGTCCTTAACCTTTATAAGAATGTTAAAAGAAAGGGAGTTTACACACTTTAGTGCATTATCACCATTACACATTACTGCAGTGGGTAAGTTACCTTTAGCACTTATTAAATACCCACTAATAAAACTTTTAATAACTTTTTAATTAACTGGGTTTTGCAATTTTAAGCGGTCAGTCTTATACGTAATGCTTATTTAACACAAGCCTCTGCTATGGACAGCTGTATTTACACCACTGCTAAGATTAAAGCTAAGAGGTTGTGTCTAGCCAGCTTTTATTAATGTGCGTGTTTTTAGACTAGAGATATCTGCTCCATAGCACGGAAAGCTTAAACTAGATGAATCCAATGGCTGTTTAACGGCTGATTCTACAAACAGAATGGGCAAGTTAATAAAAAAGTATGCATTTGCTAGGTAGAATAAATATATAAAACAAGTTATGAAAAGCATATTGCAAAAAGTTAATATAATAGACGAATAAATGCAGTACCGCTCTAACATATACTCAGTGGGGCCCACACTATGGTCCCTAATAAAGAGGGTGCCCAGATTTTAACCATTGGAGGAGCCTCACAGTATTTTAATAAAGGCGCAAATAGGAATTTATGTAGTGCATAGACCTAAACAGAAACCAGTAAAGATACGGCCTCTAAGATCCTATGTTTGTGTGCTCCTTCTGTTTACTGCTACATCTTCTCTTCCCTTAATAACTCCTTATAGCTGGGCTTATATCTTCCTTATTGCTTTGCATCTAATTAATAAGATTAGGGGACTGCATATCTGAACTATTAAAATTAGAATGCCTCTTAAGATTGTTAATTTTTTGCTGTAAAACCGCAATATAATTAGCAGTGTGTGTGAGAGCTTCTTAACTCTTATTTTTAAGCTCTTAATATTTCGCTTTAAGGGTTTTGCTACCGGGTTGTGTCTTGTCCTTTTGCTAGCAAAGCTGTATTAAGGTCTGATATTTATTTACAGTCTGTTTGTATTTCAGTATCTCAGCCTAAGATGCTGAAAGCTCCCCTTTTAGCCTTTTTACATCTTTATGCTTCCCAGTATAGATGCAAGAAAGACTTTTATAATTAATGCTTAATGCTTGATGGGCTCTCTTTATTTTATTATAATTCCGTGTCTCCTAGACGTATGCTTGCTTAAATCTGGAACATTGCTTATAAATAGATGCATAGCTGGCTTCCCAGTTGTCCCACTGCTCATAGGTATATTAAAAGACCTGGAATAAGTACAATAGGGTATTGCAAAACCTAATGTGGGATAGATTAGGTGAGGTACTGTGAGGAGGAGTGCTGTTGTTTGCATAAATTTGGTTTCGCTGCATCTATGGTGTTACCTAAGATAGTCAGAAAGAGCTCCTAGTAATTCCAAGCAACCCTTACTTAAGTAATGGACATTTAGTTTTGCTCCCTGGATTGTGTGGTATGGGGAGAAGACATAATAAAGACAGTCTGTCCAAGTAGAATAAGAAAATCCGATTCTCTGCCCTCCGGATTGCAATATTCCTACTGGACTATCCTCCAGGTTTTATAAACCCGCTTAAGCAATGGAATATCTAGAAGAAAACATGCTGAGTTTTAATAAAACATCTCCGCTGGACTGCTGTGCCGCAGAACAGGCCTCTGAGGTAGGGATTTATTTGGGGGTTATTATTATTTATGAGGTTGTAGGAGAGGTGTTGGAGATAATGTAAGACACACTAAATAATTCGGCTAGCCTCTAATGGTTTTTGCTAATTGTGAGGAATCCTTAGCCGCTGACCCCGCAAAGATTGATGTACCCCAGGAAATCTGCATGTTATTGCGGCTGGATATACAGCGTCTGCATGTTATTTTGGCTAGCGCACAGCCGCCCGCAGCTAATCTGTATTCCATTCATGTGTGTTATATTTATAAGTTGCAATTGCCTAATTTTTATTTTAGCTTTTTAGTCCTATGTATGCTCTTAATTATATATAATAAGGAAGTTATTTTTTATTATTTCTCCCTTCTTTTAACTTAATGCTATTATTAATCCTTAAAATTCCTAATATTATTTAGCCGTAGGGCTTTAAATTTTGCTAGAATTTAATTAAAAGTGCTAATACTTTCTTTAACTGTTTTAATTTAACTGTAAACTTTTTTAATTAAATAGTCTTTAGATTCTCTAAATAGATATTTTATAGCAAATTTATTTATGCTATAACTGACTGCATATAAAAGTAGTTTTTTATAGAGTTTTTAATAACACATAGCTTGGTTTAAATTATTTATTTCTTTATAAAGTTTTTTTTAACCTTTTTTTTTAAATGCTGTATTTAAGTATTAATTATATTTATTATTTTAAATTTTTTAATTAAGCTATAATTTATAAGCCATTCTGTCTTTTATAATAATTAAGTATTAATGGATTTAATTCTTAAACCCTTTAGTGCCTAAAATAAGGAACCTTTTTATTAGTAGATATTCCTATTCTAAGGCTATATTTTTAAAATACTTTAAACTGTACCACAATATGGGCGGGCGCTGCAACTTTAAATAACATTATTACTCCCCTCTTATTTAGTAGGCTACCTTATTTTATTATTTAATTTTTTAAAAAAAGTTATACATACCTATTTATAAAAATACTTATTATTTACTTTAAATAATCTCTTTAAAAAATTTATTATTAAAGAAGGAAAAAAAAATTAGACCTTAAATATGGATAATACAATTTCCTGCAAGCCTTAAATATATTACAATTTTATATAAGGTGTATCTAATAACCCTTTTACCCTAATAGCGCCCAATAAATGGGACTAATTTATAACTGCAGGTAATGCTGGGTTATGTAATTATAATTAATTTCCGCAAATTAATTTATTATACCAACCTATGTTTATTAATCGCCAGCAGCTCTATAATTAGTCTATAAATAAAACATAATCCTTTATAAGAAATAATTTATAAAATTATAAGTAAGTGCTTTTTAAAATGGCTACTAAAATATCCTTTTTAAAAAAGGAGTAAGAATATAGGCAGTAATTTATAAATTAAATAAAATTTAAAATAGCCAGCCTTAAAAAAAACTTTTTAGATTTTAAAGCTAGGTAAGTATATTTATTAATTATTTTAATACTTTTATAGGCAAGAGGAAGAAATAGTTGCATATTTACGCAAGCTTAATAACTGCGCCCAAAATTTATAAGTATGGCATACTTAAATAAAAAAGCTAATAATAAAATTACTAAAATTATAATAAATTAGTTATAAATAAGCGGTATTATTTTTATTATTTTAAGTGCTTATTTAAGTTTATATTTAATATATTCTTTTATTTTTATTAAATTTATAATATTTTATTTATTTATAAGTTTTATTATTCCGCATTATTATTTTAGAGATTAATATAAAAAGTCCCGCATTTAAGTCCTGTTAAAGAGATTTAATATTTAGTACCTAATTTTAGGCACTCTTTATTATAAACATTAAGCATATTAAGCTAAAGGTATAATATTATATTATCCTAATATTTAATATAATAAAAAAAGAAAAAATATGTTTATTATTAAACCTTAATATTTTATTAATTTCTACAGTTTTAAGTGTTATAAAAACTCTTAAACTGGAACCTTTTAACACGCACTTATAAACACCAAAATTGCTGCAAGCAGCAAAAAGGATATATTCCCTTAATTTAGTATAAATTATTAAGCAGAAGATATGGGAGAATAATTAATTAAGACAAGAGCTTAAGTATTAAAAAAGAAAGCATAAGGTAAGCTTATACCTTTTAAAAAAGGTAAAGCCAGTTATATAAAGCCTTTATTAGGCTCTTAATAATTTTAAATAAATAAACAAAAAGGTAAAAAAGGAAATAGGACAAAATTAGTATGTTAATTTTAGTCTTTTTAACTTAGTCTTTACTTTATTAAATATTTAAGGTGGTTTATTATTTTTAAAATTTATAATTTTTATATTTGCAAATAACTTAGGAGGAAAATTAATAAATACTTTATATTTTAAATACCCATAATTTAGACTAAAGATTTTGCTACTTAATATTTTTTTAGTATTTATGTAATTATTACTTTTATATATATAAAGTTAAATTTAATTATGTATTAAATTTTAATTAAGATTAGGGCTTAATAATTAAATTAAGTTTGGGGTTATAATAAATTTAAGCTTCTAAATCCTATAAGCATGCTAAGCTATTAAATTAATGCTAATGTACGCACTAAGCTGCTATGCCCCCTCCTACCTAGCTAAAAACTTTTTAATTAAAGGTTAAAAGTGCTAGAAATTAAGCACCCTTATAAAAAGTAATTATTTATTGCTTAGGTAAAAAATATGTATTACCCAAATTATATTTAATCTGCATATAATAAGTTAACCCAAAAAAAATGCCCCTTTATTAAAAGATTAGGATGTATAAAAGGCGATAAACTAAAGTTAAGGCAAAAATTAAAACACTAGCCAAAATAAGAAAAGTAAATATCTTTTTTATAATAAAACACAAAAGCAAGTAATTTTATACTCTTAAATTAGTAAATATATTATAATTATATAGGATCCCAGAAATAGTATAAAACCCTGCAGTATATTTATATATCTTTCTAATTAAAGGAGATTGTTACGAACCAGCCGCGTCAAGGCTGAACGCCATCTCCTTTGTACTTGCTGCAAGCGTTCCACAGACAGGTCGTAACAAGTAAAAGTCACGTGACTGATTAGTGGTGATAAACCACAGATCAGGAGAGAGCGATCTAGGACGATTACCCACAGATCACGGGTTATCACACTGATCAGTAGTAATCAACCCAAGATTAATAGAGATCTGATCAGAAGGATAACAGCTGTGATCAAGGAGATCACAAGTATATATATGTAGGAGGAAACCAGCTTAACTGACTTCCTCACGTTTTATTATCATATTAAGCTGTACCCACAGTTAATTACGAGCCGAATTGAACAAGTCCTTATTTATTACCAAGTTGTTTAAAGCTTAGTGACCCTTCTTACATCATTGGATCCTTGACACTCCGCTCCTACGTGAAAAACCCTGAGACC